>JAQSVH010199011.1:0-16445 GCA_029448705.1 Adansonia digitata
TAGAATCCCAGATGAATTTAAACTTTAATAACTTTATCTTTATCTAATCTTAAATAAGTTGGAGTAGTTATTTTTAACTGTATCTCTAAGCTTCTAGAAACTGGGCCTTCTAGAACTCTCCTAAGATTGGGCTTATTTTAGTGGGCCAAGTTGTTCCATGTAACTTGTGTCTTTGGGCCTGGGCTAATTAGTGCGGCCCGTGACAATAGCACCTTTGATTTGAAGTTCTAATGTAAACCTTTGATTTTGGACATTAAAAACTGAGTTAAAGTTTGAATCAAAACTACTTTAAAAACCAAGTTTGAATGAATTTGCATGTTGGTCATATTATGCAATGAAGTTCATGTAATATGCAACCATAAGCAGTGAATTATTACAACTTTCATTCAAAACATATATATACAAGTTTATAAACATATTGAATATGCATGAAACTTTTTTAAGCCATAAAACATGAACAAACAACATGATTCAACATCTAAGTCCCAAGAAGGTGAAATTAAGCGTAAATCATCAACAAGACTCAAAGACTTGCTAAAGGCATGGTCATGGCATAAAACCATTCAAGCAAGCTTTATATCTTTTCCCTAAGGATATGCATCCAATTTCCTTATGCAACAAAGCTTGCCAAGTGCTCAAAGCATTATATTATTTTAAAATAAAAAATTTATTCATAATTTCATGCTTAAGTTAAATGCTTCTTAACATCATTTCATAAATCATAGAAATATATCATAATTAAGCATATAATTTTCAAATGTATTTTCAATTTAACTCATGCATATTCAAGATGCAAAACATGTGTTTTTATCAAAATCATTTAAAGCTTAGAGGTGACTAATCATCTTTTTTTGTACACCTACAAGAGATTTTCACTTGTATTTTAGTACCCAAATTGCTTTGGGTCCTTGAGGGTTAGTTACTAAATCCCTTATACCTTTTGGTGCCCATACTTGCCTTATTTTAAATTTTCTCTTTTTCTAAATAGGATAAATATATGCACTGTGACCATGATAATTACAATGTGAGCACTTGGACATATTAACTTGAAAGGATTTGTCTAAAATGATCTTATTTTCTTATTCCAAGCTATGATTTTTTTCGAATCAACATTAACTTTCTCTAAAATGTCAATTCTTAGCTTGAAATCATTAAAATTATCTTTCAAATCTTTATTTTCATTTTTAAATCAATTTTTTATTTCAAGAATAAATCATTTTCAATTTTCAATTTTGAAATCATTTTTCTAAATTTTGAGTTCATTTTCTCAAACTCAATTGCAATAGATTTGGCATTTCAAGCTCTCTAAATTTATTCTAGATTATTTTTATCATGTAAAATCATGAAATCAAATTCTATAAAACCTGAATCACTATAATTCAACTAAAACTATTTAAAAAAATTCTAAAAAATTAGTTTGGCTATCACATAAAATTTTTTAATTGGACACTACTGCATCACACAACATGTCTGACTAGCCTACATTTCAGATTTTTTTTCTATTTCGGCCGAAATACAAACCAAATGAGCCATACATGTTTAAAAAGCTTGTTCATTCTAATTTTATCTAAAAGTATGAGGAAAATAAAAACAATGTTAATCCTCATCAAAAGCAGTTTGTAATACTAATCAGGCGCGAAAATAAAGCCATGCGAATAGCTCATGTTCCATGATTTTTTTTTTGTATTCGTTAAATAGTGAAATCAAATATTTCAAAAGCCTATCATGCATCAATGAGGATTATAGGAAAAATATAAACAAGAATTCCAAAGGCCTCACAAAATATTTCTTTTTTTGTGAGACTATCATGCTGGATTGTGGCAATAGCTTTGATACATGTGATCATGAAGCATTTTGTCAAATTTTGGTGAGATGTTTTCGAATGTTTGAACATCCAACAATGAGATGAAATAGACTTTACAAATGTTTCATATAAGTAAACAACAAAGACCTCTAAGTGTCAAGACCTAGAACTATGTTTTCTGACCTTGCAATATGCTTTGGAGTCATGTGAATGTCTTTGCTTTTATCGCTTCTATTCGTTATTATTTACTCTTAACAAGTGATTGGCACATCAATGCCACTCGTTTGCTATAACCAGCACCTATAGTGACACTAAGCACAATAATTTGACTCAACTAAACATCACTTAATGACTCATACTAAGGCTCTCCAAGTTTAAACTCAATAAAATATGTTTTAACACTTAAAAACATTTTTTTTTGCTCCTAATCAGCTCTAAATCAAGCTATCTTATTTAATGTCCCCAAATTGACCATTAGAGAGCTTATCAACCACTCCCAAACCTCGACTCACCTATTGATTAAGAGAACCAAGCTTTGTTTTTAGGGGATCTTTTAAGAAAACAAGGTTTTTACACATCCTAAACACTAACATGCACTTTATCAAACATGCAGAATGCTAACTTGTAGTTCTAGTAACTAATCATCCACAAACCTATTCGCAACACAAAATTCAACATGGCCAAATCATTCTAAGCTACTTATGTTTAGATAAACATCAATTTCTCATCAATCAATAACCAAACAAGAAAAAAGCTTGGATTTAATTTAATTAACATTCAAAACATGCTTTCAATCATTTACGCCTAACAATTGAATGTGTAAATTAAATCTAAATTTTAGCTTATGCAATCTCAATATAACTTGATTCATCAAAGTTTGATCAAGGCATCATCACTTAAGCTAAATTGAACCTAGGATCTAAAAAATTTAAAGTAGTATAACATAATCCTAGTTCTTCCTATTTTTTGATTTCAATTTAAAGTATAATCATGATTTCAATTCTATTTCTTCAATTAATCATCAAATTATGTTCAAATTTCATCAAATCTAATCTAAACCTAGCTTGAATCAAGATTAAAGCAATAATACACCATGAATCAAGAACGACCGAAATCAAGAAAGCATGAATAAGCTTTGGTCGAATCACATTTAATCAAGATAAAGCATTAATCAGACATCAACCATTCTAATTGAATTGAAATTAAAGAGATGAGAAAGAAATTATACCTACTCTAAGCTTGATTTTCTCCTAGAAATGATGAGAGCTTGAGAGAAATGTTTAAAAATTCTCAAAATATGAATATTCACCCCTATTTATAGGCCTTTAAGTTGGTGATTAAGCTTAAATCACCCTAGGGTAATGTTAGTTTAATCACTAACCTCCTAACAAAAGAAATGACATTAATGCCCTTAATGAATGGATGACCAAAATTTGGCACGTGCACGTGCTAGAACTTGACCAAGGCTTAATTTCTACACTAGTCTATGTATAATTTTTTATATCATTCAATTGATCATGATATGTTGATGAAAAAATGCAATTGAATATTCCATCTTGTAGTAAAAATGTGTCCTAAGAACTTCCTTAAAATCTTAAATTTCCATTTTAAGACCTTTTGGATTAAGCTCTCGAGTACTCCTAGCATTCTAAATTCCTAAGTTTCTTTCGTGACCCAATCTCGATTACATATTTTTTACCTAAAGTCCATGTTTAATTTTATTTCAGTGTAATCGATTTTGAAATTTGAGTTGTATAACTCTTCTGATTTCAAAATCCAATTCTAGGTTAAAGTTAAACTTTCCTACAGTTAACTTTTGCCATTTTATTGTCATTTGATTATGACTTTTAACATAAGTCTCTTTTTCTTCCAAGTGACCTCAATAACCATTCTAATTTGCTAAAAAGGCTCCTACTAGTCAAATTTTGACATTCTCAGATTTTTGGCACCTGGTTTTTATTTTTCCAAATTTGGAACCCACCCTTAATTTGAACAATTAAGCTTAAATGCCTTACTATGTAAAACCAAGCCTATGAAAACTAACTAGAACGTCAATTGGAGCTTTCCATAATCTATAACTCATCCATGAGAATCTAAACCTAAGAAATTTCATTTAACCCCTAAAACTAGAAAAAAGTCAATTAAAGGCCTAGAAAAAATAGGGCGTTTATACCTATATCAATACATTCAAGGGTTTCAACTTAATTTAGCTACTGTCAAGCATTGTATTGACATATACACCTAGGATATTGATACATTATGTGAAAATCGATTTTAAAGTGTTTTTGGTAACTTCAAAACTTGGAAAAGTTATCCAAAAAATGTTTTATACCAAATTATACATTAAGAAAACATTTTTAAGTAAGTTGAGGAACTAAAAATATCTTGGTATTTTCGAAGTTTTTTTTTTTAAATTAAATCAAGGAAACATATTATGTACAAAAATACTTAGTTACAAGCTAATTAATCTTAAATTTTCATTATATTAAGTCAAAGATGAATTCAAAGCTAATATCGCTAACAATAATTAACATATATTAAATTTAAAGCATAATATCATGAAAATGACTCTAAAGTAAACACATGAAAATCCAAAATGATCATTTGATTTTAGAAAATCTAAATAGACCTTAACATGCATGGACATTATGGAATGGTCCTTATACTATCAAAAATGATTTAAACGCATGAAATTTTACATAATAACTCCTAAGTCATAGAAAATAATTTAAATATCTTTAAAATACACAAAAGTGCATGAAAATCCTTAGGTCGTGAAAAATGACCTAAATGACCCCCACGTAGATAAATTTGCATGACAGTACCTAGATCATGGAAAACAACCTGAATGACCCTAACATTCATAAAATTGCATAAAAAAGCCTTGATCTTCAAAAATAACCTAAATGACCTAAAAAATGCTTGAAATAACGTAAAAGTCCCAAAGTCATGGAAAATGACCCAAATGACATCAAAATTCGCCAAAATTACATTTAAGTTCAGAGATCATGGAAAATGACTTAAATGGCATCAAAATGCATTAAATGATATAAAAGTCCCTAAGTCATAAAAAATGACCTAAAAAACATCAAAATTCATAAAACTACATTTAAGTCCCTAGATTATGGAAAATGACCTAAATGACATCAAAACGCATGAAATAACATAAAAGTCCCTACGTCATGGAAAATGACTAAATGGCATTAAGATGCATGAAATGTCATAAAAGCTTTTAAGCAATGGAACATGACAATGTAACATTAAAATACATGAGAATTGAAAAATGGTCCTTAATATGCATGGAATCATCATGAGAAAATTGCAAAATGATCTTTAAAAGTTTTTAGGGATTGTAAATGCACCCATAATATTTTATTTCACCAATAAACCTAAAAGCATGGTCTTGTGCATGATATTTACTCATAGGCTACCTCATTAACATGAACATACATGGATTTTTCTTCTTGCATGATGGTTTGGTCATAATCACAATATTTTCATGAAAAATACATGGACATATAAGTCATTGCCATAATGCATGAAAATGTCATAACATGCATCTCATATATGATTTTAAACATAAAATAGCTTATTAAAATGAACGTACATAAGTACATTAACATGTATAGTGATATTGCTGTAATCATAGTATTTTTATGAAAAATGCATAAACATATAAAACATGACAATAATGCATGGAAATAACATAAAATGCATATGCCATACATAGAGTAACATATAAGTTGTATGAAGAGCCAAAATGAAGTTATGTCATGAAGAACAGTTAATGAAGATCACATAACAACTAGAAAACTTGGCATAAAATATTTAGCAAATAAATTTTCTTTATGAAGACTTGGTTTTTACAGAACTTTTAACAAAAAACACTATAAAATAATAAAATATTGTAACTTAAGGTCATAGCTCAAGAATTGGCTATAACTTGGTTTTTACCTTTTGGTAAAAGTCATCACCTAAGCATGGTTTATTATCATCAAACTCTCATAAAGGAGAAATACAAGATGTAAAATAAGAGTAAAAGATGAAAGGAAATAACCTTAGGCAAAATCTTAAAGATATCCTTTTTCTTTTCTTTCTTTTTTCTCTCTTTTTGTTCTCTTTTTCTTCCTTGTTTTTCTTAGCTGAAAATCGAAGAGGACCTTCCTTTCAAACATCCCCAAGGTGGTTTTAACCCCTTTTGGCTAATCATCTCATCCCCATGCAAGTTCATCACATCTTCGTAACTCAATCAAGCTTACTTGCAAGCAACCTTTCAATATGGCTAGGTGGTCTGATCAAGGGCTAAAACCCCTACAAATAAAGCATGGTTTTAGTTGAGTTTGGTGGACAATTGCAGTTGCACGCCCTAAAAGAGAAAGCCATATTCTAAATGGCAATATCTTGGTTCCATGCATGAAAAAGGTTTTAAACCCCAAACTAGCACCTTATTGAATCTCAGCTGAACTAAACAAAAAATGATCAGAAAACAAGCAAACTAGATGCCATTTACTTTCCATGCATGATTTGAGCATTAAACTTACTTTATTCTAAACTCATTCATGCTTTAATGCTTAAGATATGTGGGCGGTTCTAATGTCTACGTTTTAGTGTAAAAATATTTGTAAAGAATCTCTTGTGTGGTTATGAAGTGATATAAAGCCATTAAGAAGAAATGCAAGAAAACTTTAATAAAAGAGCTTGTTGGTGGTGAAAAATTTTATGCAACATTGATACATTGGTGGTTGATCGATACATGTTCTTTTCCAGGACCCATAGAAAAACCAAAAAACTCAGCATTGTCATGATATGAAGCACATTGTATCAATATAATGGGCATTGTATCAATACAACTATTACAACATGGCTGGGATACGAATCCTGTCTAGCTAGACTTAAAAAATAGGTGTACCCCTCGTTCTTATATATATCTATATATTATTTCTTCATTTTTAAAGGCCATATCATAATTATTTTCTTATTTTTAGGACCTAGTCACCAAAATGAGTCGCTCACTCGACCTAACCCTAAATAGTCAATATGAAACAATAATTTATTTTGGAGTTGCCACAAATTTATTTTGGATAAGTCAGATTAGACACTTATCGAAGTTCATATTTTAAGGGTTACAAAACCTTGAAAGATAAAATTTGCAGTCTGCAATAATACCAGAGATTGCATAAAAAGGTTTAGAAGTCAATTCAATCATGAATAAGGCTCGATTTCTCTTATAACGCCTAACAATTGGTACCTTATTAATCACGTGTTAACTTGAAATTTGATTTTATTCCAACAATTTTTAATTATAATTCCCATATATTACAATAAAATTTTATAAAACAAATTTATTATTTTGTGTGAGAAAATAGAGTTTTCAATATTTTAAACATCAAAATATCTTCTATACCCCACCGGAGGATCAGAAGAACACAAAAGGTTTTATAATTATCTTTGGCACTCCACTGGAGAGCTGTAGAAATATATAAGGCTTTAAAAGTCAAAATATTTTTCATACCCCATTAGAGGACCAGAAGAATACAAAATGTTTTCAAAAATCAAAATATCTTTCACACTCTATTGGAAGACTAGAGGTATACGAAAAGTTGTACTTTTTTGAAATTAAAAAATTCTTGATTTTACTCATTAAAAAAAGATATCTCATTATTAAAACAACATGCAAAACCTCTTCCATATGCTGGAAGACATTCTATGTACCATTTCAACATCGAAGACTTTACCTTAATTTTTTTTAAAAATTTTGATTTTATTAAAAATAATAAAAACTTATCCTAAGACCCGACTTGATCAAAGAGACCAACACTTCTCTTAAAGTACTCCTTCAATGTGAAAGTATCCTATTGACCCTAAAGGACTCAGTTCTAAAATAAACTATTGAAATTTTCCTAAGAAATACCTTTTACATGAAAATATCCCAGTAACCTAAAAGATTCAATGACATCATAAATGAACAAACTTATTTCTACTATGCACTTTTGACATGAAAACATCTCGGTAATCACATAGAACTTGGTTCTATATAAATTACTAAAATGTCTTTATGGTCTACCTTCGACATAAAAGTATTCTAATAACACTAGAGGACTTAATAACTTCATAAAGGATGAACCTATCCCTATAATGCATCTTTGACATTAAAATATCCCAATAATCATAAAGCACTCAGTTCTAAGGTAAATTACTAAACTACTCCTAAGGTGTACTTTCGATATGAAAGTATTTTGGTAACCCTAAAGAACTTAATAATATCATGTAATGACAATTATACCTTTGATGAATAGCTTAGATGATAAATTTGACCTAAAATGCACAAATTGCTAATAAGACCTTATATTTCTCAAAATTACATTTTTACCTTAGAATGGCTAAAATGCTAGAAATGTTCCTAAAATGACCAAAATGCCCTAAATGGGTAATTTGAAGTAAGAAATGACTTTCTTAACCCTAGTATGCAATGTTTACTAAATGGACTCGAAGCTTTTCTAATCTTTCAATTTAATCTCTACATGAATTAAAATATATAATCAAGCATCAAACATATCAAAACCAACATGGAAAACATTCCAAAAATCACAACAAACATTCGACCAAGCACCTTTGGTCTTAGAACAATTTTTAAAATTTTTGCAAACAAGTCCTTAAATTTCCTAAAATTATGAAATCACCTTAAAAAGTTAAAAAATACTCGAAAAACACACCTAAAGGTCTCCTCATAGATTTGGCCAAGATTATATGGCTTTGGAAAAATTTTTACAATTTAGTCATTAGACTTTCCATAATTACTAAATAGCTTAAAAATAATCAAAACTACACAAATCAATCTTTGTTAGGCTTGGCCAACCATAGAAAGACCTTTCAAGACTTTAAAATTTTTGAAAAATTTATTTTTAGGTCCCTGAAACTTTTAAACTTTACAAAATAATCCAAAATATTACAAAAGTAAAAAATAAAATTTCGTGAAAGGCCACAATCATATTTAGCCAAACTCCAGATAACCAAAATTTCTTTTTCCAACATAAACACATTTCCTAATTTCTATCGAGTTTAAATCATCATCAACATATATAAAATCATGATATTTGAACATAATTTTATGAAATACTCACATAAAAATACCAAGGAAAACAATATAAACATTAACATATTCACATGATAAAATACACAACATCTCAACAAAAACATGTTTTTCTTGGTGAAAGTCAAATTTTTGTTAAGAAAAATCAAATTAAACAACAAAATCAAGAAAATTATTCATGGCTTTTAACACTTGGCCTTTCAACATGTATCTAAATCTACAAGCACAAGTGATCATTAAGCTCATTATAAGGAAGAAATATGATGGAAAATGAAAAAGTTGAGCAAAAATTCATGAAACTACCTTTAAAGCCATGAAAGTTTGATTAAACTTGAAATTTCTTAAGGAAAAAAGCCAAAATTTGCCATGAAAGCTATTCTTACTCAAATGAAAGCATCCTTCCCCCAACCAACAGGAATAAAATCCCTCTTGGCCGAATGACTTTGTTTTTTTGTTTTTATTTAATTTATTTTTTCATTTTTTTAGATTTTGATAAAATTTAATTAATTAATTTTTGTCATCTTGTATGAGTCATTATGCATGACTCATCATCTAGAACCATGTAGTTTATGTTGATAAGGAAAAAAATTATTACTTAGATAAAGCATGTTATATAGATAAAATTGTAATAAATGAAAAAAATTATGCATTCAAGAAATAAAATTTCACAAAATAAGTTACATTAAGAATTTAATCAAAACTAGCTTGTTAGGCTTGTCAGAAAACAAAAATGGGCTTATTGGGCTTGTTTAAAAATTAATGGGCTGATTAGGTCTATTAGAAAAATTAAAATGTTTTAAAGCCCATAAAATGGCAAAAATAAATTTTGGCCCATTAAAAAATAAAATTAATAAATTTTCTATATAAAAAATTTCAATGGAATTTTTTGAGAAATTTTATGTGTAAGAAAAAAGACAATTAAACATTTCAAACTCGTAAAATTTTATGAGAAAAATCCTTAGAGAAGAAAATTGAGTTTAAAAAAAAATGAATTGAAATTTAAAAAAAAAAGGATAAATCTAAGCTATTTTATTAAAGTATGTGAAAATATATAAAATTCTAAACTCTAAAAAAACTTACAGAAAAATTTTATAAATGAGAATATTTCAAAAATACTTTCAAATTTATAAAAATGAATTAAATTTAACACATTACTCGAAATATTAATTAAAAATAATAATAAAGATGAAAACATGAAACCCGAAACAAATTTTATCAAAACATTTTGCAAGCATAACACTCACGGTATAGTGAAAAATTCAAAATTAACCGATGAATCTAACGACTTGACACCTTGCGGTATAAAATGCCAATATAAATTTTTCTTAAATATTTTTATCTTTTGGGTGAGTGTTGACATAAATACTATACAAATATCAATAAAATAAATATGATGATCTACTCTCAAAATTTCATCAAAATATCTCAAAACTTTTCTAAAAATGAAAAATTTGACTGTAACATCATATACAAAAATGAATTTCAAAATTTTATAATTTCAAAAGGATGAAGTTGAAAACTAGTTTTTTACCTTAATAGTTATCTTTTTTATTTGAGAATTGTTCTCAATGAGCTTTGAAATGTGGTTTTTTTATCACATGCACAAGTATTCATTTAGATATGATCAAATAGGTCTTAAAAATGCCCAATCAACCTAGAAGAGATCGACCCCTCACCAAAGAGACCACTAGGTTCTTGGTCTTGGATATCTCGGCCTTTCAAAAAAAAAAAAAAGGCCTGACAAAATTAGGTGTCTACAACAACATGGCATTTTATCGATATACATACATGTTCCAGGCCCCGGAACAATCAAACCTTATGATGTATTGATATATTAATGAAATGGAGTGATACATCTTTGTAAATTTTATGAAAATGACATTTTTTTTACATTTGAAAGGTTTCCAATTGTTTGATTTGGTCTCTAGACATTTCAAACCTTTCTTTTTCCCTCCTTAGCATCATGTATTCTATTCTGCAATATTATTTTTTAAAATTTTTTTGGTCTTTAAATCAAGTCTCAGGATGTCAAAAGTTGGTTAGGGGCAAGAGATGCTTGTATCTCACCTGGGTCTCGAATTAAGCTTCACATACTTAGTATAAGCCTGAATGAAATTAGGTGTCTACAAAAGTTAAAGCATGCATCAAATACAAATTCAAACACTTCTTTCCTCAACCCACAGCCAAGAAGCCTCTAGTTAAATTTCACAAACCATTACTAAAGGTAATGCAAAATCCCTCATCATCAGGCTTTCTTATTGAAATTAAATTCAAATGGATATCTAGTGCATGCTTGACATTTATAAGTGACAACTTCGCTCCATTGTTAGTTTCCAAACATCTCCCATGCTAAGAACCTATGGCCTTAAAATTATCAAACATATAAGATGTGAAGAACATTTTTCGAGACATGACATGAAGTGAAGCACCAATGTCTGTCACCTAACTTAACTTATCCCAAGCTAGTTTGATCACATTCTAATCACAAAAAAACTATAAATAATTAGAGGTAGCAGTAGCTATTAGTATGTGCCCTAGAATCAATCAAATTAAATAAGGCATATAATAGTTAATAATGCAATCCAATCACTTTAGTTAGTTAGTGATTCAAGGTTTTCCTTCATGTTAGCAGTATGATTGACAATCATGCGAACACTAATTGGATAAAGATCATGGAACACAATGGTCTTGTAAAGTTAGTAATAAGTTACACAATGACATGGTGAAAACATTCCTAGTCAATGTATTATCAAGACATGGCATTCACAATGCTCAAAAACTAACATATGCTAAGGTTCCATACATTTGATGCATGCAACTGTTTGATCTTAAAGAAGTTAAAGTATAGAGATACTTGGGATAGCATATAGGTGCTTGTTTTATGGAAACAAATTCATTGAACATGGCCCTTTTAAAAACTCTATTTGGTGTAAGTCATTCAAGTGCTTATGCAATATGTTCTCATATGCCATTTGTGCATATTAGTACTCAGACTTGTGATACTAGGTTATCTTCTATGAGGAGTGTCATGCTTTGGTTTCATCACGAATAGGTCCACAATCAATGGATGCTTATGGTAGGATGGTTTTAGGTATGGCATAAACTATACTAAGGTAGATAAGTGATATAAAGAGAATTCACCACTCTAATTGACATCGGAGCATATCTTATTTGTTCTTGGCTTTAGTTAACTTGATAAAGTCATTGGGCAATACATTATGGATTTAAAAGAAATTGTTTCTTTAAATTCATGAGGTTAATTGAGAGCTACAAGAATTACTATGGATTGATACATGAGAAGACACTACACCACACTCATGATCTTATCAGAATATCTAGTAAAAAGATCAAACTATACTGAGAGGCTGGTTACTAAAAAGTTTCTTAAAGAGGTCATATTGACTCTTTTTGCATATCGGGTGGCCATGATGCCTTGCTAGAGGCCAATCTTGGTCCATAAATATAAATATATTTAATTTGGTAATTATATTTATGGCCATTATGATGAAAGCCTAACGGGTCACACACAATAAAATGATTTATTAGATTAAAATCAAGTTTTAATTAAGTACGACTTAATTAAATAAAAGTTACAATGAAGAGGATTTACTTGAATAAGTCCAATAAGAATAATTTAAGACATAAATTAGATTTATGAAATCTAATTAGAGATGTTTTAATGTTTTAAGGGGCTTGGTGTAACACCTATGCTTTCCTAAGCTTTCTTTTCGTTTTCATGGTTTTTCTAAGTGTTCTTAAATTGTTCTTGACACAATGAAAATAGAAAAATAGTTTCTAGCATTGAGAGATAAATTTTTCACAAAAGTTGTGAAATTAGACAAATCTTGAAATCTTTGCTTCCCTAAGCCTCCTTTATGTCAATTGGTATCCAAGTGATGTCAAAGTGTTTTTCATCATAATGAAGGATAGAAAATTAGTTTTCTATCCTAAAGGAATCAACAAAAATAAAAAATTATGATTTTTCGATATGTTTATTGGCATCTATGAAAAATAGCTACTTCTTTATAAAGTTGTTTCTCCTTTTCTTTGGCACAATAAGAAAGGGAATCATTCCTGGATCACATCAGATCTATACAAATTGATGAGGTACCTTTTGGTTGAGGCTTGAAAAGCCTTATAATTAGCACTGTAGAACCACCAAACCTCATAAAGGCTTGAATAGGCATCTATGCAGATCACAGGTTAAGGCAAAACACTTAGACTGCATATGGCTTCAAGAAGAGATTGTAGTAATCAACCCATGCTGCAGTCGTGCAGGGCTCTACACACCTAGCATTATAAGTCTCTAGAAAGGTATGATTTCTAACATATCCTTGTTTTAAATTTGCTATCTGATCACATATACATCTATTCCTTAGATTTCGAAGAAATTAGGGTTTTTTTGTTTAATTCCATTGCATATGTTCAATTCTAATTAAATTTTATGCCTATATCGATATGCATGAGCCAGATTTCCCTTTCAATAGCAACACAAGAAGTGTTTTCATGATCTTGTTTATCATTACAACACTTGTTGCATCTCTTTCAATTGTAGCGATGTTTTCGATCTGGCTTATCTTGCTACAATAATGACACTCAAGATTCTTATATCTTAATCTTGACTTGCTTCGACTTTTATCTATATCTTTTTTGCTCTTGTTTTTATTTTTTCTTTTATTTATGGTAACTAAAACTCTGGATTATGATGAAAAACCTTGAGACCTTCTCAGATCTTCATTTAAAACATCATTCTTGGCAATTTTTATAGTCACAACACCATTAACAATATAATTAATATGTGAAACTAGAAATATTTCCTTAAAATCTAGAAAAATAAAAAGCAACCAAAGCCTGATGATTTCATCATCAAATTTGATACCCATATTAAGCAACTAATTCATAACTCCTTGAAACTCATTCAAGTGATTAGCCATAGATGATCTTTCTTTATACTTCAATTGCATCACTTTTTTAAGCAAGAACAACTTATTATTGTTAAACATTGAAGCATATAAGTTTTCAAGCTTATTCCACGAAGTGAATGTGTCTCTTGATCAATATGATTGTAAACATTTTCCTTACCAAAATATCGAATAAAACCATAAACCTGCTAATGCTCAAATTCTTATTCCTCATTAAACTTATATTTGGATTTTTGAGTAGCAAAGATAGGAAGATGCAAAGCCTAAACAAAGAACATGTCTTTCATTTTATTCCTTTATAATTACTAATTTGTCTCATTCAACATAATTGTTTTACTTATGCTCTGTCCATAATTACTTAACTTTTTAGCCTCTATTTGACACTAAACTTAACAAAAAATGCAAAAGCACAACCAAATGTTCTTTCTTTCTTAATAAACACGAGTAATCATAATAGCACAAAATATTTTCCAACAACACAAAATCAACCAAAGATAATCATAAAGCATCAATCACATGAGACACAATTTTCAACTGGAAAACCCTATAAAATAAAAGGCAAAAACCATAAGAGTTTAGAGTCCAATCAAAAACTCGTTATAAGGAAAGTGTAGCTACAAGATCATAATATACGACTAGCACAATAAGTACATAACTCTACTTCTAGCTATCAACAAATAATTTCAAAAACATAAAAGAATGTTAAGAATTTCACCTAAAAGCAAAAGTTACTGTTTAGGCTAAAGATTAGCAAAGTACAATACCTAGATAAAAAAAATCAACCCCTCACATGAACATCCATAAGTCCTCTAGCCATTATAAAAAAATCAGCCCAATCAGACCACAATGACCATTCAATTGTGATGTTGATCAAAGTTGTGAACACTAGAAAATTTCTACTCTTACTTTTTTCTCTCTTTTCTTCTTTTTGTCACCCTTAATGTTTTTACCTATTTATCTTAGCTGAAACTAGCCAACCAAAAACTTTCTTTGCACTTAAAGTGTAAAGGTAATGTCAACTTTTCCTCCATATAGAGGGACCACAACCCAACATATTGGACTAGGCCTGGTAAGAGTTTTTGTAATTTCAACTTGCTTAACCTATCCCGAATTATTGCTTACTAAGAAATGGAGGTCCATGTTTAGGCCAAAGATCCACAAGCTACAATACTTGGATGATAAAGCCAACCATCCACAACGATCATCTACGAGTCCTCTAGCCACTATAATAGAATTAGCGTAATCGAACAATGGATGACCTTCCAATTGTTAAGCTGATCAAAGTTATGCACACAAGAAATTTCTACTCTTACATTTTTTTCTTTTTTTTGCTTGATATCGTTACTGCTTTACCTTTTTTCTTAATTGAAAATGACCAACCAAAAA
Organism: Adansonia digitata; assembly: GCA_029448705.1. Lineage (NCBI taxonomy): Eukaryota > Viridiplantae > Streptophyta > Magnoliopsida > Malvales > Malvaceae > Adansonia > Adansonia digitata. The sequence goes on from JAQSVH010199011.1 coordinate 15,203, forward strand.
ACTTTCTTTTTACACTTAAAAAAAGTTGGTTCAGATAATGTTTTATTATCATTGGCAGTGGTATTTCCTCTACAAAATGAGGAAAGCACATTCCCATTCATCTTATATCATGCATTAGGTTGACTTGCCCTTTATTAAAGATGATCATGTTTAGTTGGCAAAAAATGCAACGTTTTAAAATTCTCACATTATTAAAATACCTTAACTTTCTATAAGCCATTCTTAGCAACATTAACTTCTAAACTAAATGTATACGGGTCAGCAAAATGCAAAAATTATGAAAATATTATATTTTGCTCTTAACTATAAACCTCAAAAATTTCATTCATCTCTTATTCGTAATTCCTAACAACTAAACAATACAATTAACACAATAGATAAAATGAAAATCACGCTTGTAACCTACTCAAAGGCAATGAAAAAAAGATCAAGCACAATAAATTAGCATCCATTTTACCGAATTAATTCTAGGTCCACAAGCTTTCGCACTATTTCCACATTTGAGTATTTTAAAAGCTCAAATTTGATAAGTTAAAGTCTAAAGAGAAAGAGAAGAATAATTTTAAAAAACAAATATAATTTCTCCACCATAAAAGAAATAGATATCTCATACAAGAAAATTGAATCAATGGCTCATAATTTCAATTATCTCCAATAGTAAATTTAAATTATAACCAGTCGCATCATATTTTTCATTACTAACTGAGCTATAACTATAATAAGCATTAAAATATTAGAAAAATAAGAAACATATTGGTAAACCTAGCTAAAAATAGCAATTGAAAGACATACACAAAACTCTTGTAAGAAATTACTATACACAAAGTCAATGCACAAACTTGAAAATAAATATTGTAAGTTTGGATAAACAAACATAATCGAACGAAGTTTATTAATACTGTTATAGACACCTTATTTTGTCGAGGCCTTTATTTAAATTTTTCTCGATTTTAAGGGTTAGATAAAATTTTCTAAGTCTAGATCTTCTTAGATGAGTTATAAATGATAAGGTCCAACTGAGGTTTTGGCTTGGTTTTATAAGTCTTGTTTAATATTGTTAGACCTTTAAGTGGTGAATGAAATCAAGAGGGGGTGAATTGATTTCTCAAAACTTTGATAAATTAAAATTTTGATAGGCAAACTTGAGAAATCCACACAATAAGCTTTTGGAGTGTAATTTAGTGAATGAAAATAAACAATCAAGGAAAAGGGAAAGAAGAAGCAAACTCAAAGATTTATAGAG
>JAQSVH010199033.1:0-16441 GCA_029448705.1 Adansonia digitata
AATAACCTTTAATTTTGTTGAATTTTACCACCATAATTTAATTTTATTGATTATTATACATTGTGGAGTAAAAAAAATTATGGAAATTTATTATTTGTATTAACAAAATATTTCATTTTTTAGGAGGATAAAAATTTTTATTTGCTGTAAGTGAACTATTTCCAATTCTGATTTTTAGGAATATAAAATATTTTGAAACTATGATCAAACAGCGCCTGTGGCCTAATGCATAAGGCGTCTGACTTCTAATCAGACGATTGTGGGTTCGAGTCCCACCAGGCGTGTTTTGAGGTTTTTCCTTTCACCGGGAAAGCAACGGATTCTGTGTTCGAACCCGCGGGCCGCGTTTTTCAATTCTTTATCTTTTACCTTGGGAACTAAGGATTCCCGGTTCGAGCCCGCCAGGCGTGTTTTTCCAATTCTTTTTCTTCAAATAAGTATGTTTAATAAATAAATGTAAGTAACATAATAATAAGTCATAATATAATATCGGTTATCTAATCAATAAATTGTGTAATCTAACTAGTCTATGTAAAAATAACTGAAATATGTAATATGATTTTTATTATATAAATATTAAATTGAGTAATTTGATAAAAATATAAATAAAATGTAAAAAAGGTAGTAATATAGATTTTATTATCTGGAATATCAAATTAAAATAATAAAAAATAAACGAATTTAACAGTGTTATTTATTTTTATATCAAATGAAATAATTGACTTGGTAATAAAATTTTGTAATGATACTATAAATTAAGTAATTTGATGACCAATAAGTGTAGAGATAACAAAATATAATATTACCTACTTTTGTTACATTAAATAAAAATAAATAAATACTGTAATAACAAGTAAATGTAAAAGTAATAAAATATAGTGGGTGGAAGAAAAAAAAAGAAGTTATATAAAGTAATTTTTTAAAAATAGTGGATAGTTTTAAAAAATATGTATATTATGATTTAACTAGTTTTTCTTTTAATTTTTTTTAATTAATATAGTGTCTAATTAACTCATGACACTACTTCAGTTAAAAGTTTTTGTTGTCAAAGTTTTACATAAATGCACGTATCGTAAACAATTTAATATAAAGATAAAGTAGGGCATTGTTCTCATAAAAATTGTATTAAAATTCACTAACTACTAAAATTAAAACAATTTAGTCTTAACTAAATAATTAATTAAAAGATTATTAAATAAAATTAAAATGAAACAAAAATTAACTAAATTAACAAAGCAAAGAAATTAAATAGAGTTTACTTAATTAATAATAAAAGCATAAAATTACAACTTCCCTTGACACTTTATTTGAACATATTTTACCTTTTTAACTTGACTAATGATAATAAATTATTAGCCTAAAGTTCTAATTTATTTATAAGTATTTTTTGATAGTCTTATAAAAATATATCTACTAATTTACTATATTTCCATGCGAATTAAATTAAAAGAAACTCATTAAATTTATACTCTAATTTTGTTACATATGGTATGTACGTACATTCCTATCTAACATACAGATCAATTCATCCTAATAAATGAATATAAAACATATATTCTTCAATCTTGGTCTAAACACCAAATTTTCTTTTCAAAGTTTATTAGAGTTACCAAATCAACCTAATTCCCAATTAAGCAATTAGAAGAATTAAGAATAAGATTGGATAAATAACTCAAATATTATTAATATAAAAAAAATTAATCCAAACTACATATAAAGTTTCATTGCAATCCTAGAAAAATAAATTTAGTTTATAGTAATAAAACACAAAACACTAGAGTTTTGTTATCATAGACATTATAATAAAGAAAAAAAAACTAAGGGAAAGAGCAAACTAAGATTTGTTAAGTTTTAGTCTTCAATTTCAATGCTTCTCCAATCACAAGATCCTGGTTGTTGCTTTTCTCTTTAGAAAACAAGAGAAAAATAAAATCTATAAAATATCTAAGATATTTTTAGTTCTGATTCTAAGAGTCTTAGATATAGCCAAAACTTTAGAGAAAAACTTAGCATGCAAGTAGCTTAAACATTTTATTTTTTAAAACTACCAAACTAGATCTATTTTACTTTTTATTAAGTTGTTATACTTTTGAAAACTCCTTCGAAATTTGACTTACATAAATATGAAAATAGTTAAATAATTAAGTAATTTAAATATAAGGAAAGTAAATAATATTAATTTAAAAACTATTAAAAATAAATAAATTTTAAATAAAAATCTGTAAAACTTATCTAATTTAACACACATTATGAAACTACATAATACTATTTTATAGATTTATTATTTTTATTTTAGTATAGACAGAAGTTTTAGCTTTGGACTACACTAGATTTTGACACACCACCATAAAAGTGTGTGAAAATTTTCTTTTAGTTTGTTTTTTTGAAAAATAATATATTAAAATTTAAAAAGACTAGTTTTTTTTTTAAATAAAAAATAAGAAGTTATTTTTGAAATGGATAGTTTTTTAAAATAAAAAAATTTAGAATGCTAATCATTATTTCAAAGGAAAATACATTAACACCTTATTTTTATATTTATTCTAATTTAGTTTAGTTTGTCTTTAATTTTTCAGCTATATTAGTGTCATTTGACTTGTAATAACAAAAAAAATTAAGAAAAAAAAGAAAAAAATATTGTTTTAAATATATTGTTTGACAAAAATCTAACATAAGATATAAACAAGCCAAGCTAAGTTGATACAATTTTAAGTTTGAGTTTTTTTGGTGCATTTATTTTTATTGAAATAAAACTTATTTCACTTGATTTAGATTTAATCATCAATTTTTTTTTACATCAATCTTTACCCCAACTTTTTTAAAATTATATAAAAAAAAGCTCACATTTTAATTTTTCCTCCAAATATATTCACTTTTTTTTTCCCACTTAGAAGTAAGTTTCATTCCCGAAACAGCTACAAAGGTTCAACATAGTATATATGTAAGATATACTTTTTTTTGGGTCAAAATTATATGGTCTGATGCTTTTATATTTAGTTTTTGCAACTTTTTTTTTTAATTTTTTAATTATTAAACAAACTCATCCCTTTTTCTTTCCTCCTAAAACTTTCTTTTTTTCTAAATTTATTCAAATCAAAATAATGTGTTATATGTGAAGTATATAAATTTTAAAAAAATAAATCAATTAATATACATGAAGCTATTTAATTTTTTTGATGGGCTTTGCCTTGTATGTTTCAAACCATGTGACCTGATAATTGCCACTATGTGACTATTTTTGTAATTATTTTTTGACTTTCAATTAATATATTCATGAATTGTAAAATTTTTTAAAAGATCATGAATATTGATATATGTAATTTTTAGAAATTATAAAAAACAAAATATTAATAAAAAATTATTGATAGTAAATATAATTTTTAAATATTATAAATCAAAATAAAATATTAAAAAGATCGTAAATGATACATATAACTTTAAGTGTTATGTATAAACGTGATATAGTATATACATGTACTGATTTAAAATTAATCTAATTTTCATAAATAATATATTGAGAGCAAGAATGCACTTAGACTAATATAAAGGTGATTAATTTTATACTTTTTATAATTTTTTTATATAATTATATTTATTTAATTAAATTAAAATATTTTATATTTTATTTATATAACTTATTCACGTTGTATTTTAGTAAATTAAATTTTTAAAATATTATTTGATCTAAAATTTTTAAATTATTAAAAATATATTGAAAAATAATTATATATATAAATTGTAAACTTTTTATATAAACAAAAAGTTTTATTACAACTCGAGCCACCATCGAGACTATGTACGGTACTCACTTTCTACTTTCGAATATCTATCCAACTTTGTTTAGGTTATTATTTATGGGAACGTTTTCTAAAAATAGAAAAAAAAAATGTAAATATTATATTTTTTAATTATATGGAAATAATTGGTTTGATATTAAATATTTTTTAAAAAATATTTTTAATAATTAAAGGTTCCCATAAATATATGTGACAAAACCTATTATTTATTAATCATCTTTTACCTGAAAGGATAAGATATTATATATTATTTTGGGGTAAAATTTATTATTAATTCATAATATTTTATTTATGTTTTATTTTTGTTCATAACTTATAAAAATTCCATTGATCATCCATAACTTTTATTAATGTTTTATTTTTATCTCTTATTTTTAAAAGTTATATTTATTATCTTTGACTTTTGATTATTATTTCATTTTTATTCATAACTTTTAAAAGTTTAATATACTAATATTCATAATCTTTTAAAAGATTTTACTGCTCTTCTATCAATTAGTTAAAATTAAAAAATTACAAAACATTTAAATAAGTTTTAATTATCAAGTCATGTAACGCACACATGTAAAGGTTTATAAAATGTTAGTATCATGCATTTTAATTATTTGTACTATACAAAATAATGCATTTATTTTGTCTGAATAAATTATATTTTTCAATGAAAAATAACAAGATATTAATAATTTAACAAGTCGAAAATTGAATGCTAAAATTAATTTTGAAAGCATCAAATCATATAATTTCTTAAAAAAATCTTATCAAAAATAATTTTTTGAATGATGAAAATATTTTTATGATGTATATAACAAATATATAGCATATTTTTAGAAATAAAATTCATATTAATTTAAAAAATAAGAGATTTGAGAGAAAAATAAAAATAAAATAAATATGTTTTTAATTTAATAATTTAAAATTTTTGATTGCAAATATTGATTTTGAAAAATTGATAATCAAGTTTTGATTAAGTCTTCAAAAAATGAGTTTTATTTCAACAAATTTAAATGTATTAAATATAAAGTATATGCATGCCATATAAATGTTTTCAAAAAAATTGATATACATAAAGCTGATAAAAATTAATATATGAACTTTGTCGTATCACCAAATAGATATTTTGTTTATTTTTTTTACTTTTGACTAAAAAATGAATGAAAATTTTTTTAAAAAGGTTATGGATTGTAAATATAGTTTTTAAAAGTCATTGATGAATAAAAGGTAACTTTTAAAACACGTAAAAAAATGAAATATTAATAAAAATTATGAATGATAAATACAACTTTTAAAGGTTATGGATGAAAATGAAATGTTATTAAAAAGATATGTATTATAGGTAAATTTTACTCGTTATTTTAAGCTCAAAAATTTTAAGAGCTTATCTGCAGCATACATAAATCAAGCCAATCCAATTTTAAGTTGTGTAATTATTCAACAAACTGAAAGTTTTTTATGTTTTTTTTCTTTCTTTCTTTCTTTTTTAAATGATTTTTCATGTTTTATTAGCAACAACTATATTTATTGTCTAACCTATTGCTAACTATAAAAGTTATCTCATTCACTAGTGTTGATGCAAGAATTATCGAACTATATCCGCTATGATATATTGTCCATGTTGAAGCAGTGCGCTGACTGTTCTCATGGTTTTGTCCTTTGAGAAAATGCACCTCAATAAGGGAATGGTGCCCCTTACTTTATAAGCTACAGTCCATATCCTTGGCTAGTCGATGTAAGATCGTTGTCCTCCCCAACACTAGCCCCTCAAGCAAAGGTGTAACTATGTTTTCATACGAGGCTAGTACGGATCTAGAACAGGTTTCCACAGACGTTGCCATTTGTTGAAGTTTTTCGAGAAAGGGTCGAAAGGGAAAGCAGAAACAAGACTATAGCAAAAAAAAAAAAAAGCCAAAGAGGCATCAAAGTCAAGACTTTGTGGCATTTTCTGATGATTAAGTCAGCTTTGAGCTAAAGGGTGAAAAAAAGAGTGGAAAAGAATTACAGAGAGAGAAACTTGGTTTACCTGGGTTCCTACTAACCTTTTATAGGTGTTGTTGGGAGACATATTATCAGGTATTGTTATTGGAATGTGACTAGCATGGGGCTAGCTATCGGGCTACCATGTCTTGTAGACGAATTTATTAGTAGATGTCAGTAGTGACTCAAAAGGAGACATCTAATCCAAGATTAGGCTGTCTTTATGTGGTCATGCCAATGTCTAGGTGTGATTTAACGATCGAGACTTGGTTGCCACAAAGGTTACAATGCTATTTAAGCGATTGTATCCATGGCCAATTGACGTGACGGGGATATAACAATCGTGATAATACCTTATAGCAGACAAAATCCAATAATCTTTGTGTCAACAAGGGAGCCGTTTGTAGGAATCCAACAAAAACCATGGCTGACCAACATGTTGTTGCTACCAACCCACAAGTCTCCTCTCCTTTACTAGATATGCTGAACCAAACCATAAACCACACGACCCGTACAGTTCTTAGCCTATGACCAACCTCTTTGTACCCCTAAGTACCAATATCTATGCTTTCTTGGTGAACACAAACACATTTTGCCTATTACTAAAACATGTTGGGCTTACTCTCACCAATGACAGCCAACACCTTCAACCATGGCCAACCAATAGGGTCAAACAACGTGATTGCGACCATCCCTATATCCACAGCTACAAATACTGTTGATGTGCTTAGCAATATCCTTGTAATGCAACCTCTGGTTCACCCTGCCAATTCGTTCAGCCATTTGTATGCTTATACATCACTGTCAATGTTCCATATCGTTCCACCTGCCTTGTTATCATCAACAGGACACCCTAACTATTATGCCTACCATTTGGCTCAATTCTAGGCAATAGAGAACTAGCTCACCGCCATACAATAGTCGCAGTTGCAATTTACCCAGTTATTCAATTCCCAAACTAATTGCCAAACTACATCATTGGTCGACCGCCCAACTCAGTTAGTAGAAGATCGTCTAAACTAGTAATAAGCAAATGGGCTCCTCCCGCTAAACCACCTTATCTAACAAGTCGTTGAAGAAAGCTTTTACTTGACACCTGCACAACATGAGCTACCACCTAGATGCTCCAGCCAAACTAACGGGGTCACCCTGAAACACCAGAATCTAGATCTCACTGAACAAGTAGTCACACTCAAGCAAGAAATCAAAAGCTTGAAGCAACCTTACAAAGACACTTGGGAATGGCTTGATGATGAACACAATCTGTTTAGGCAAAAAGAATAGCTAAAGAATACTAAGAAAAAAAAGATAGAATTGAACAATCGTACATGCATTTTTTACGCATTGCATACGGCTTCCCACCCGTTATTTGATAAGTTCTAGTCCCCAAGAAGGTCAAGCTTTCCCCGAACATGTATGATGGAAAAATCAACCTAGCAACTACATAAAGCATTTTCGGGCATTTCATAACCTATGCGATGTACCAAATATAGTGCAGTGCCATATCTTTCCAACAATGCTCCATGCCCCGGCATGTACGTGGTAGCACTCCTTTAACCGAGGATCCATCGTAGAAACTTCTTTGCCCACTTTAGCATTTGTAGGAGGGTACGGCTAGGACTTTTACTAGCTTAATGGCGGTCAAACAAAACCCAAAGGAAACTATACGAGAATATGTGAAGTATTTTAACGCTACCACCTTAGAGTTGCATGATATCAACAATAAATGGGCTAAACAGGCTTTTATATCGGGCCTATGACATAAATACTTAAAGCATGCACTCTTTAATGCCCAGCCAACTAAACGATACCAGCTTTAGGAGAAAGCACAGAAATACGTTAAGACTAAAGAGATTGGATCACCAGCCAAAAAACCATGCAATGCGAAGGAGAGCTAAAGGGCCATCGTCATGGTAAACTAGTAGAAGAAACGACCATTATAGTCTTAGGCAACCAAAAGATGGCAAGCCAAACCAACTGCAGAGTAATCACCTATCGAATAGGAAAAAAGAATGGACCCCATCGTATATGAAATATGATTCATACAACCCTTTTAATGCCAGCAGGTCTTGCATCCTCAACACTATAATGAGAGACGACTTAATTCAAAGACCCCTATTGATGAAAGATCACCGAAGCAAAAGAAACCTTGAGAAGCACTGTGACTTTTACAATGACATAGGCCATATCATTGAAGATTGCATTAGCCTGAAAAATATGATAGAATCACTGGTATGGAAAGGGGTAATCAAGAAATTCATCAAAAAAGACACGATCGCCCAAGAAGCAATGGGATAATATTATGAACAAGCATTCAATCATAAAAGTAATCAATGTCGTCATAGGTGCCACGGTGAAATGGGCTTTTAGCAAATCAAAGCTAAAGTCCCGCTTATAAAGTGTCATGGTTATGGATACAACCCCCAAGTGGTTAAAGCAACACGGCTAGGAGATCGTCTTTACAGAAGCAGATGCCCACCTCCTATCAGACAATGGTAATGACCTCATTGTCATCTCTGCTACCATTAGCAATCACCAAGTTAACTAGGTCTTAATTGATAATGGCAGCGCGGTTGAAATTTTACAATAGGATTCAAAAACAATGATTTAACACCGTCATCTCTGATTTATGGGTTCACTAACCAACCAATCCCTGTCAAATAGACAATCACGTTGCCTGCCCTTGTAATGGACCAACCGTCTGCCTATAACGTTCTACTAAGGAGGCCTTAAATGAAGAAGACCAACATGATTACAGCAATATACTGCCTCGTTGTTAAGTTCCCTACCTAGCAAAGGTTGGCTACATGAGATCTAATTAGAAAACTGCTCGCCAATGCCACCTATTATTGATCGAGCTTGCCATAAGACAAGCACCATCCACAAAAGTTTGATAAAATGATACAACACATATGGCTATGAACGTGATCCTGCCAAGAAAGTCATAGGCTCTCACACTTGATAGTTTGAATGTTAGAGATGGATTCGACTATTACAAACCCTAACCAACTGAAAAAACACAAAAAATAACCTCGTATGACTCAGATATCGAACTATACACCAGCGTGGGCGCTTCATTCAGTTCACAAGAAAAAAGGCTTCTAATAAAATTCCTTTAGAAAAATGCGGATTTCTTCATCTAGTCAGCAGTCGATATGCCAAAAATAGATAAGACCATCATAATGCACTCGTTCAATGTTGATTTGAAGGCACTGTTAGTTAAATAGAAAAAACATTGCTTAGCCTCAAAACATCTTAAAGCTATCAGAAAAGAGGTAAACAAGCTCTTAGTAACGCATATGATATTCGCAAAGTCAAATAACCAGAATGCCTAGCAAATATTGTTATAGTCAAAAAGGCGACTGTGAAATGAAAGATGCATTTTGACTTCACAGACCTCAATAAAGCCTGCCCCAAGGATAGCTACTCAATCTCAGCTATCGATTGCCTAGTTAATGCCTCTGCCAGCCATAAATTTTTTAGTTTTATAGATGCCTTCTCTAATTACAACCAGGTAAAAATTGACCCCGTTGATCAAGTAAAAACAACATTCATTACTAAATATGGCATATTTTGTTATCAGGGTATGCCTTTTTGCTTGAAGAACGTGGGAGCCACTTATTAGTGGCTGGTTAACAAAATCTTCAAATACAAATAAGGCAATCCATGGATATTTATGTGGATAACATGCTGGTTAAAAGCTCCTCCATCCAATAATACATCGACGATTTAACAGAAACCTTCTAAACACTTAGGAAGTACAACATGAAGCTCAATTCATTGAAGTGCATATTTGGAGTAACCACCACCAACTTCTTGGGTTTCGTAATATCTTCTTATGGGATAGAGGTGAACCTAAAAAAAATAAACACCATACTTGAAATAAGCCGATCGAAATCAAGCAAGAAAGTCCAGTAGCTAACATGTAGAGTAGCCATACTAAACAATTCTATTTTTAAATCTGTTGATAAATGTTTGCATTTTTTTAAGCTGCTTAAAGGAGCAGCTAGGTATAAATGGATGGAAAAGTGCCAATTGTCTTTCAAAGATTTGAAGAAATATCTATGTTTGTCGCCACTACTCATCAACCCCAAGCATGGCGAGCCGTTACTCACATGTCTAGCAGCTTCAGATGAAACTGCTACTACCATTTTGGTCAGAGAAGAAACCAAAATGTAGTACCCTATGTATTACATTAGCAAGCACTCTAAGCTAGTAAAACTAGTTACACCAGGATTAAGAAGTTAGTGTATGCCCTTGTTACTGCTGTCAAAAAGCTCAGACAGTATTTTTAAGTGCATCCTTTTACTGTCCTTACGGACCAACCACTCAAAGAGGTCCTCATGAAAATAGACTCAGCCAGACGAATGATTTGATGGAGCATAGAGCTCGGTGAATTTCGATTAAATAATAGCTAGAAAGGTGATCAAGAAATAAGTTCTAGCTGACTTTGTAGCCAAATGCTTATTTACATCTTCTAGAGTGACACCGCCAGCTAAAGATGCATCAGTCCCCACACAATTTAGTCCCGCTACTACAAAGCTATAAACACACTTCTCGAATAATAGCCAGACTAAATGTTGGACAATTTATATTACCAGATCATCCAAGAAAAATGAATTAAAAGCCAAAGTCCTATTACTTGATCTAAAAGATCAAGAGTGGCAGTACAGTTCGTCCTTCTAGTTCCCCACCTCAAATAACACTACCAAATACGAAACACTTATAACCAACATAGAATTAGCAAAAGTGTTGGGCTAACCACTTCACTGCATATATGAACTTACAACTAGTCGCAACCAATTATATGAAGTCAAAGATGAGTTGCTAGCCAAATAGCATGGCATAATCACATGGTTGTGCTAGTCTTTTGACCATATAACCATCGAATGAATCCACCGAGAACAAAATAGTAGGGTCAATTTTTTTATCCAAAATAGCGAGCAACATAAAAATTTTGATTGAAGGTAAAGTTCTACTCGAATGCATTCTGGCACCCAACTACGAGATGTATGTGCAGGAAACGGTAACTGAATGTAAGAAGAATTGGATAACCCCCATTATCTTAATCTTCAAGGATAAAATTATGCCCGCTAATCCATTACGATGGAGTTGCTTGGAAAAAAAGGATAACATGTATGCAATCATCAACAACACTCTATACAAGAAGTCCTTCACTTTTGCCTTGCTCAAATGTTTGGCCCATACAAAGGTAAATTACGTCATAAGGGAAATTCACGAAGGTGTTTGTGGCAACCACTTGAGAGGAAGAGCCTTAGCATAAAAAGCTCCCAAACAAGGTTTTTTTTTTTTTTTGGCTGACTATGAAAAAAATGCAACTGACTTGGTCAAAAAATGCTACAAGTGTTAATAGTTCACCAAAATACCCTATCAACCTGTGAAAGCACTAAAGCAAGTCTTCAACCCTTTGCCATTTTACGTTTGAGGGATCGACATTTCGGGCCTATTTCCAATGTGAACATCGCAATGAAAGTTCTTGATTGTTTCATGCAACTACTTTACCAAATGGTAGAAATAGAACTCGTAGCAACCATCACCGTCAGATCCATGGAAATTTTCCTTTTGAGATACATTTTTTGTAGATTCAAAATCCCCAATGCGCTTATTGTCAATAAAAGAAAACAACTTTCAACCAATAAATTAAAAGATTTCTAAACAAGATTTGATATTAGCCTGGTTTATACATTAGTGGCTCACTCCCAATCCAACGATTAGGTAATATCCATGAATAAAAACATCTTGCAACTGCTGAAGAAGAAATTGGATTAAGCAAGGGAACATGGGCAAAAGAAACACTCGAAATTCTTTGAACAATCTTAACGATAAAAATCAAGCAACTGAAACAACCCATTTTAGCCTAGTTTACGGCATTGAGGCAGTCATTCCTGCCAAAATCGAAATCAACAACAGCCAAATAGGAAATGTCAATGGCCAACTAAATGATGAACACCTAAGGGTAAGCCTAGACCTATTAGAAGAAGCTAGAGATGAAGCAGCAATCAGAATGGATGTTCGCGCTCAACAAGTTTCCAGGTATTACAATAGACATCCGCAACAAACAATTCCAAGTAGGTGACCTAGTCCTATGAAGCTGTGAAGCAAGTTGACCGACTGGAGAACGAAAAAAACTATCTGCGAATTGGGTAACCCCATATCAAATATCTAAGGTCATCAGGTTCAGGGTGTATAAGTTAGTAGATATGAATGGCAAAACAATTCCCAACACCTCGAACACTGTCCACTTGAAGAAATACTACTTGTAAAATCCTTTCAAAATGACACATTCACTTAAACCATCGCCCTCTCGCATACGATCAATGAATCACTCACTGGCCAAGCACTAAGGCCCTTTTTCTTGAAAAGTGACACGAAGTCACCCATTGGTCAACCAAATGACCACTAAGGTCATTTTTTAAAACTCACAAGTGGTATCGAGTCACTCACAAATCATCTAAACGACCTCTAACATCTCACAAGTGACACCAAGTCACACGCAGGTCATCCAAACGACGACCAACAACTTCTCTTCAAATCAAATGGCACAACCATGATTAAGTACCCAATTTCCTTGAGCAGCCAGAGCAATCACTTTCGCAACACAATCTTTTAAAGCAATACCAAAATTATTTCCAAACTAAACACCACAAAATTTTTATTTTTGAAGCAAAATGTTAAAAAAACCAGTTCTCTCCTACTATAAAAATAATATGTTTGACCTACTCATAACTCTCGTCAGTAGACCCTTTATCAGCCTTTGTCTCTTCTAGAGTAATGGCAATAAAAGCTGCATCTCTTATCCATTTTTCCTCCACTTCTCACTGACTTGGCGTAAAAACATTGAAGTTCTAAAGTGACAAGCACTATTTCCCCATATTAATAGCTTTCAAATCTAAGGGACCTCACAGTAATTGTAACCCATAGTGAGCACCTTGTCAATATACATTCATAGTGGCAAATAGCGTGTCAAACACCTACTCTTCCCAAATTTTCAATTTCACTTGATAATGGCTTTGCACCTTACCAAGTTAAGTCTCTAACTTAGTAATCTGGAACCTTGCAGTCGCCAAATATGTATCATGACTTTTCACAAAATCCTTCCACCTTCTCAAGCTTCTATAACAAATTAATGATCTTGGAAATGCACTTTTCTTCCACTTCCTTCAAGCAAGCTTCTAGTTTAGCATTCACTTCCTTAGCCTTCCCTAGTTGGTCATCCAGATCCATGATCCTAGTCATTAACCCATCATTTGGCGCATTTAAATTGTTTGGCAATGTAATGTCTATGCTCAATAACATAAATCTTAGTACAACGCCACCAACCACTGTAAGTAACCATACATCTACACCATAATTCCCTTACCCTTACCAAGCCTATCAAAGCTGCACTTAAATTCTACGAAAAGAGCTTTTTATTTAAGAACTCATGATCCATTGAGGCCACACCTCTTATTACCCATCTAAATGCAGACTCAATGTCAGGCACTCTTCCTTCCCTTAATAGCAGAACCTCAGCTCCTCTACCAACACTTAACCTACCAAGCACTAATAGCAGCTGAACTAATAGGCTTATTGTCATCCTAAACGGCTAGGAGGACGTCTTACTACCTGCAGCTGCCATTCTACCTAAAACACCTTCCCTGACACTTGAAGTCAAGGGCCTAATTGTTGCTACAACAGCAGTGATGGATGTCATCACACCCGAAAAGGACATCAGTAGACCCCCCTCTTTATCTTTCCTCACTGGTACTTTCTTTCCTACGAACACTTTAATTTGTTCATTTTGGCTATTGTGTTTCCTCTTGCAGTAGAGAGCAGCCTTCTCTAAGCAATTGTCCCTTTCGTCGCATACTCTACCAACGCCACTTGTATCGAATGCATTCTTGCACAACAGTAAAATTACGTAAAATCATAATAACCCAACTAAATTCAAGTTTACAAGTAAGTAACCTTTTTAATTAGGGGTGGATGGTCGGTCCGATATAATTTCCCCACTTAGATGACCAACAAAAGACTCATTCCTCATCGACATTTTACCCACTGATAGACTCCGTAACCTCTTCAAGCTCCTTTATCACATCTTCCAAACCTTCTTTTGTGGCAGTATCACCTGCATAGAATCAAACCATGGTTAGCCACAGACGTGCCTACCAAATCACAAAGTGTAAAAATTAAATACTCATCAGGGGCACCGCTTTGTACTTTTAAAAGATGCTGCCTTTTTTGCTCCCCAAAGGAGTGCACTAACTCTTCTAGTGCGTCCAGTAGATCTAGACCCAAATGGCACCTCTAGATGTTCTGCAACGTTAGGTACCTTTCACAACTCACTTGGCCACCCCTAAAGAACTCCACCTACTCCTACTCTTATTTGTTAAGGGTTGGCCTCACATTACTTATTGATAATCTGTGGCTTCATTTCACTGGGAACCCCATGCCGTGCCTGTTCTTTCCCAAACTATGAAGTACTTATCCTTCCTTAAGTGGGCATTCGATAGTAGGTCGACCACCAACTTTTTACTTCCTCTCGTTTGTAAAAAATACAAGCACGATTCACTCCACTTCAAAAGATATAACTCTTTAAACGCCTCTATAGAGGACGTCCAACCTCTCTGTTTGCATACTAAAAAATACATAACCATGATCGCCCAAGAGTTTGCTTTCAGCTGATTTGGCGAGATGAGATATCTCCTTAACAGTGAGTAAAAAAAGAGCTCCAAGGGTAACTGAAAACCCCCTTGAAGATGTGCAGATAGAACATTGCACTATCCCTTTCAGCATATGTCACCTTTTACTCTAGAAGTGGCTTTAATACCTTATATTCCCTTATCACCAACATCTCGATCATGTATCCACTTACGTACGATCTACGTTTTAATGGAACACTCAATCCTCTCCATGGGTTCAGTATCTAAGTCCTCCAACTCTAGTACATCATCTGTAATATCTATGATCTCTTCCAACATCTGAATAATCTTAGCAGTCGATAGAATATCTTGTGGAGGCAGTATGTCAAGCAGCCTTGGATGCTTGATATTCTGTCTCACCTATTTGTTTGCCCCCCGACCAGCCATCAAACTATAACCCTCCATATTACCCATTAACATTACTGGATGACCAGCAAACTGATCAAAATCAACCCTAAGTAATCCCTCTACTCGACTCTTCACTTTTTGCCTAGAACTTTCTAAGCTATCCTTCTTAGCATCCTGCTTAATGAGCAAGCAGTGCCCTTTTATTACCATCCATTCCACAAACACGAAAAAGCCTTTGCAACAACACTACAGAAGGTTAGGCTAAATAGTTGAAAACCTTACCCAACACCTTGATCTCTTCTATCATCATGCACGCGAATACGAAAAACACCTTCTTCAACCTTCAGCCAATATTAGACCTTGTGCTAACTGCAGAATCTCTCACAGTAACCACAAAAACAAAGTCAATCAAACCTCCACCTAACTCAAAACCAATAAATATTCAAGACAATCATAGCACAGAAGAAAACCAAAGACAAACCAGAAGCCAAGCACTTAAGAGAACATGCAAGAAAAAAAGCTGTGTATCTTATGGCCTATGAAAACTAAAATCTATTTTTTTTGGCCTCCAACCCATAAAACAATCACCTTAAATAACCATTAGAACATGCTTTTGAACATGTGCCTATAAAATGATCTCCGTATGCCATGTGTCACATGATGATTACCCCCTTCTATTGTATCATATTTATTACGGTGGTAACTGACACTCTGCGCATTAAAATTTTAAATTTCAAAACCCTACATGCACCACAGACTACCTTTTCCTGCCACCATTGCTGCCCTAATAGCACCAAGGGCCAAACCAAACATTTTATGATCGCTTTTCGCCTTGAAGAGGCAATTGTTATACCCCTAGCACTCTAATTGACCATGCATATAATCGCCTAAATAGCATTATGCCCATTGAGGCAACCAAGGCTCGACCATCAAATCACACCTAAACATTGACATAACCAGCTGACGACAACCTGATCCTGGATTAGACGCCTACTTCTAAGTAGCCGCCAACATTTACTGACAAATTCGATTGAAAGACGTTGTAGCTCAACAACTAGCCCTGTGCTAGCCACATTCTAGTAACATCACTTGACAATATGTCCCAATAACACCTCTAAAGGGTCAGTAAGAACCCAGGTAAACCAATTCTCTCCCTCTCTGATTCTTTTCCACTTTTCTCTTTCACCCTTTAACTCAAAGGTGATTTAATTATTAGAGAATGTCCTGGAATCCTAACTCCAGCGTCTTTTGACCCTTTATTTGTGCTGCAAGTCTTATTTTTGCTCTTTCTTTCGATCCTCTCCATGAAAAATTCAACAACTAGGATTGTTTTGATTATAACTTTAAAGGCATTTTTTTAGTACAAGTAAGCTTAGGCATAACTTATGATTTGAGGGTTGATTATGGAATTTGATGTTAATTTTGGGTTAACTAAAAAAAAGAAAGAGAAAGAAAAGGGCTCTGTTGCGAAGATACAGAAAGAAAAAATAGAAGAAAAAAAACGAAAGACTTAAATATTTAGTAGAATTACTATAATGATTGTAAAAAGGAAAATTTTAAAATCATTACAATGTTTTTTTTTTTTATGTTAACGTTAATATGATATTTTAAAAATTAAAAAAA
>JAQSVH010199044.1:0-10999 GCA_029448705.1 Adansonia digitata
ATTTTAAACTTATCAATTGAGAGGATAGATTGAGAGGAAGGAGAGAGCCCCTTTTATAGAGGGCTCTCTCCGACCCTCAATAATTTGAAGGTCACGGGTAAATTACCCGTGACCTCGAGGGATATGACAGAAGTCATATCCCTCTCAATATGTTTGATTATAAGGGTCAGGAGTGACCCTTATAATTTAGAAACAAACAAAAAAAAACAAAAGATGACAAAAAGAAAACACCAATAATTAAAAAAAAAAAAGATAATTATATATGACGCTTTCCCAACTATGGTGAGAATTCGCCATATCACATGGCGATTTCCCAACTGTATGTTGGGAAATTGCCACCAGATTTGGTGATTTCTCAATTGTATTCGACTCCGGCGATCGAATTTTACGAGATTTTGCAATTGGATGGAAATTAATTGAGAAATCACCATTTCAGTTGGCGATTTCCCAACATACAGTTGAGAAATCGCCATTTCAAATGACGATTTCTTAATTGAATTGAAAAATTGGCCTATTTCGGTAAATAATCTGATTTTAGCCTATTTTCGTCAATAAAAAAAATTAATATTATTTCTATAAAAAAGCCTCCAAGCAGTTCCAAGTTATTCGATCAAATTTAAAAGTTTAGAATCATTGATTTCAAATAAGTTTGCGCATTCGTTTAAAACATAAGTTAAGTTTTGGATACGACGTATTTCCTAATTCAGTTTGATTCAACTGGTTTGTGGTTATTGATATAGATTTTATAAAGAGAAATTTTTTTAATCAAAGACAAGAGATGGATTCCCCTTTAATTTAGAAAAATTGGACTGGCTTAATCGATAACGGATGACTCCGTGGGTTGGACGTGTTTTCAGAAATTGGAAATTTAATGGAAGGGTAGAAAATTGATTCAATTGATAAAAGTCAAATAAAAAATTGATTTTTTAAAATTTTTTTATTAAATTTATTTTTTAAAATAATGAGATTTAAATATTTAATTTCATCAAATATTAAAAGTATATCATTAAGTTAAATATATATTTTTGTTAACTAGTTACAGCATTTAATATTTATTTATTGTTGAATCACATATTTAATATATATTTTAGTTAAATAATTCGATTCGACCGATCAAACAAATAACTCGAAAGTGAAAGGATTTAACTTCTAATCTGATTTTTTTTATTAATTGACTTAAAACGATATGAAACACCATGTAAATTGCAAAAAAAAAAAAAATTTTTTTTCTTCGAAGTGTAACTTTACAAATAAAATGCACCAAAAAAAATGTTTGAGACAATGATTAGTTACTATAAATATCGACTAAAAATATCAATAATAAAAAATATTAAAATTATTAAATAATAACTACAATATCTTATTACGACCGTTATTTAAATCTCAAGAAGCAACAAGTAATCTAGATCTAGACGATGCTTACAGATATTTTTTTGGCTAATAATAACCATACTACTAAAACTACAAGTAACACAAAAATCAAAATGAAAGCTTGCTCTTGACGGCTTTGCTTGCAGCAAAGTCGCAGACCACGCTCGTTTGTTTTTCCGCATGCATGACAAAACATATTCCCACATCCGTAAATCCATAAAATCAATCAAATTTAATAGGGTTAGAATTCGGATTTCATTAAAGTTCTTTTTTTTTTTTTTTTTGAAAGGTAAGAAATGAGATATATTTTTTAGATAAAAAGATCCTAGGGGAAAAAAAACTCGACAAAGTATATGAGAGAAGCCTGAGACTACAAAATCATCAATGATATGTGATAGTATTTATATAAATCGGGATTCGACCATACCAGCTCGAATTATTAAAATCTATATTAAATTTTACTAAAATTTGTAATTAGGTAATATTTATGTGTAATAAATTACATATAAATGCTATTTTTAAAGATTTCTTACATAAATACATTATATATAACACAAATTACCTATAAATATTCTGCAAATTGTAATATTTATATGTAAGTTTCATAATATTTAGTTGTAATTTAACCAACTAATAAAAAATATAAATTTTATCTTAAAATTATTTTTCTTAATATAATATGATTATTACTAATATATCCAAATAAATTATTAAAATAAAAAATATGAAAAGTTTTTCACTTCAATAATTACTGCAAAAATTAATTTTCTACATATATAATATATTTAATAAAAATAAAAAATATTTTTGAGAAAATTTTATTTACTTTTCTTAAAAAAATATTTTACATAATATATTATAAAATTGACAATGTTTTTATGTGAAACTTATAATGTTTATATGTAATCTAGTAATGTCTGCACGTAACAACTTACATACAAATATTATTTTTGTATAAACGTTATATAAACATTATATAAATTGTAATATTTATATGTAATTTTTGTAATCTTTAATTGTAATTTTACCAGCTAATAAAAATATATTTTTTATCATAAGATTAAATTTTTATTAATAAAATATAATTATTACTAATATATCCAAATAAATTATTACAATAAAAAATATGAATTTTTTTTCATTTAATTAATTACTAAAAAATTAGTCTCTTACACATATAATATATTAAATAAAAAATAATTTTAAGAAAATTATAGTTAATTTTCTTTAATGAATATTTTACATAGATACATTACAGATAATACAATGTTTTTATATAAAACTGTAATATTTGTATATATTTGCTAATATATTTATGTAATTTACAAAATTTTTTAACTAATATAATAAATTTATGTTTTACAATTTTTATGATCTTTTAGGTAATATGTAATGTATATATGTAATTGTAAGAAAAATATTTAGTACTTATTTATATTACCTATAATAATAAATATATGTTATAGATAATATAATTTATGTAACTATAATATTTTCTGTAATAGTACTTCTTATTACCAATTGGTAATGTATTTATGTAACTCATAAAATTTTTATACAAATATAATAAATTTATGTATTACAACTTTTGTTATCCTTTATCATAATTTTTATAAGTATATAATATATACGTGTAATTGTAAAAATATACGTAATACTTATTTACATTACCTATGATGATATAAGCATGAAATAGATAATATAATTTGTATAATTATAATATTTCCTATAATACTATTTTCTATTACCTAATTATAATATATTTTTGTAACTTACAAAAATTTTTATGAAAATGTAATAAATTTATATATTAAAATATTTATTATCTTTTATCATAATTTATATGCGTAAATAATATATATAAGTAATTATAATAAAAATATGTAATACTAAGATATATTACTAATTATAATAATTTATGTAACCATAATATTTAATGATAATTTTAATTTTTTTCAATTATAAAAATTTACATAATTTGTAATATATTTATATAATTATAATAATTTTATATATTATTATATAATAATATATGTACAAAAATAAAAAAATTTAAAAAAGTATTTTAACCAATTTAACCGGCTGCAACCAAAGCTTACCGCAACCTTACCGCAACAAAGGCACCCTAAAAGCCCCCCTCAAAACATAATTCAGAGAGCATGTCACGGGGTCAAAACAAGTAAACAACTGATAGCAGCGGGTCGACCTCCGACGGATTGTATACATAACATTTGAAATCGAAACTTTATTTAAAGGATATCAAATTCTTTATCAGTTGGTTTAACAGAGAGTGGTAATCTGCGAAGCCACTTTGATAGCCAAAAAAGAACTCTACTGCATTTGAGTCATGTACTGCACTTTGGCCCTTGAAAATGGTGACAGCTAAGAACAAAATCAAGATTATGATGAATATTAAAACACCCATCTCTGCAAAACAGATGTTTTTGCATTTTCGCTGAACTGCATGGCTGTTCTTCCATCGGAGCCCCATTCTTGCCTCTTAATGGTTCCACCTACATTTTCACAATTTTTTTTTTCTTTCTTCCAAACAGAAAATTTTGCAGATTTTTTTACCCTGGGTTGGTTTTTAATTCGACAAATAATAAAAATATTGAGCAGAACCCACAGACAAATGGATGAATTTGACTTGCTTTTCAAGAATTTTTTTTTTCTTTCAATTGGAAACTTTACCCCAACAATGTCAACAGGTAAAATATTCAACAAAAATCCAAATCAAGCATTAATGGGCATTTATATATGTTGTGCAGTTAAAGGCAGTCGCTGAGTTCAAGTTTCATGCATTTTGGGGCTAGTGATAATATAATCGAAGTTAATTTAATTCTAGCTTTGACTTTATCTAGGATTGGATTGGATTATCCTCTGCCTATTTCTTTTTGGGTTTTTTTAAATATATTCCTTCATTCTTCGGTTGCTTAGATTAAAAACAATGTTGGATTATCTTTTCGTATTGTTTTGGTTTTCTGAGTTAGTACTAAGGTATTATTTGCCTACGTAGTTTTCAAAAAAATAAATAACATAATTCTCATATCAGATATGGAGGTTGTCGATCCATAAATTCTACTTCAATATTAAATGTACTAATTTTTCAAAATGATGTCCTAAGCCAAGCTTAGGTTTGAAAAATTTTATCTAATACTATTCTCAAATCGGGCCAATAGCTGTTCCTCATTCTTACAAATATTTCAAATGGTTTTGCAAAGTGTTGGTGGTTAACGACTGTTTAGGCCTTTGGGTGCGGGTTTGAATAGGTAGGAGTCAGCGCGAGGTCTTCCAATTCTAATCCTAGATTGCTGGGCTAGTAGGCTTGGATCGACTCACATTCACACGCTATTACTAGTGAGCCACAATATTTAATTGATGAAAATTATCCTAATCATTTCATCAAATTAACCTTAAACCCCTTTATTAACACCCCTCATCTTTTAATTTTTTTTTTCGATAGTAAATTGTGTCTCTGTGCTGCTAAAATTGACTGTATTCTGTTTTATTCTTGTCAATGACTTTTGTAATAAGGGAAGTGATATCTCGATTATTAATCCAAGCGAAAAGATATAGCAATCAGTTGACTTTAATCTCAATGGCTGCCCAAATCTTTTTAATCCTTGTGCTTTATTTCTAATTATATATATCAGTAATGCTATTGTCAGCAGTCTGCAAAGACAACCAACTGACAGAACTAAACTTTTTAGACCATTCCAATTAACATCATTTCACAATGAAAGAGTACAGCTTTAAGATTCAAACAAATTCAAAGATACAACTAAATTTATGCAAAATGTAAATATAGGTATGAAATATAAAATCCAATACATCTCAAAAGCAGACGCAGTTATTTTATGAAGCATTAGTTTACAGAAATCAAAGATATTTTCTAGATAACTTGAGACACTTCCACCTCACAAAATGTCCAAACCAAACTGCACGAGCAAAAGAAGAAGGAAGGATGGATAGGCATATGCTGATCTTGAACTTGTAGTCTTGAACCATGGAAGATACTCAGGGCTATATGTTTCTTCTGAAGCAGGGCAACCGACGAATACTATCCACAATGAAGTAATAGCAAGTGGTGCTGATATCTTCAACGAGATAAAACCATGCTCGCCTCCAGTATGGGTTTATGTAGAGAACAATCACAGTTGCCAACAATATAATTGCATAGGAAACTGCGAAGCTGATCCAGAAATCACCCGTGTCTATAAAATCATCTTCTTCTTCACTAGACGAAGCACTTGGAGTTCCTGGTGAATCACCTTCATTACAAGTATTTTTCAATGGAAGTCCACAAAGACGAGGGCTCCCCTCGTAACCGCTCTCCTCGAAGGTCCCAAATTGAGCTTTCCTGTCTGGAAGAGGCCCTGACAAGTTGTTGTGTGCGACAGTGAATACCTCCAGAGTGGTCAACTCAGTCAGTTGAGCGGGGATTCTCCCATTTAAGTTGTTGTAGGAAAGGTCCAAACTCTCAATCTGCTTCAATTTTGAGAAAGTTGAGGGGATAAATCCAGTTATATTGTTGTGCGACAAGTTTAGTACGTGGATTTCACTCAAATTCCCTAATCCAGGTGGAATTGTGCCTGTCAGTTGGTTGCAAGAGAGATCAATTACAGACAAGAGATTAAGAATTTCTCCCTTGTAAGTGTATGTTGCGCTCTTTGTTGAAACCAGTATCTCCTCTTCAAACTCTTGTTGAGCAAGTCCATGGCCGAAAAAGTTATACTCTTCGATGAGAGCATATGTTGTTACTCCCATGTTCTCCATTATGTCGTCAAACAAATAAATCCAAGCGGAAAAAGCATCAGAATAAGAACTTTCACTCCTTGGCTTAAAGGTTAAATTACTCAAACAAATACGTATAGGACCAGAAAATTTATTCTGCGACAGGTCCAAGATGCTTAATAAGTATAGCCTACATAACTGAACAGGAATTTCACCATCAAACTGATTTGCTTTTAGAAGAAGAACGCTCAAGGATGGTAATGCCCCAATCCAATCTGGAATTTTTCCACTTAAGTTGTTTTCTCTCAGATCTAATGTTGCCAAAGAAGAGTTTCTATAATGTGGCAATGGTCCAATTAGTTTATTTTTGCTCAAATGTACAAGCATAATGTTTTGTAAATTAGAGCAAGATGGAATAGTGCCTGACAAATGGTTTTGAGAAAGATCTAAGAATTCAAGACTGAACAAATTGCATAACTCCATGGGAATAGAACCCTCAAAACGGTTTTTGGACAATTTTAATATCCTCAAATTTGTCATATTCCATAACCATCTTGGAAGCTTGCCAGAAAATTGGTTATCACTTACATCCAACTCCGCGAGATCTGCAATACCAATGGGTGAAAAATCTGGAAACTCTCCCCCAAAATTGTTCCCATCCAAATATAATGACGTCAATGAATTAATTAAATAATAAACTGCAGGAAATATTTTGCCTCCCAATGTGTTATTTGAAAGTCTAAGACCATCCAATGAGCTACTCATGGCTAACTCCATAGGTATTCTTCCAGAAAAGTTATTGTGGGGCATGTCCAAATTCTTAATGACCTCATACTACCCAAGCAATAAGGAATATGACCTTTGAAGCCATTTTGCGACATGTACATCTGCCTTAAATTTGGAAAAAGCGAGCAAAAATTCCTTGGAATTTCATGTTGTATTTTATTATTGGATATATCAAATATCCACAGCTTAGAATTAGGGTGCGAGGGTAAAAAAAGAGGACCCACAATAGAACTATCTATCATCTTAAGTGCTTCTAATCTTGTGTTATTCTCTAACAACCAATGTGGGAACCTTATTCCGCCAAAATTGCAGTAAGAAAGATCAACGTATCTCAAGTCATATTGGTAAAAGAGGAAGTTAGGAAGTTGTAGTTTCCCTTGTTCTTCTATTTTGCAATTTGACAGAATGAAGCCCTTAAGCTGAAATTTTGGAGACCAAGTTTGGGAAGTCGCTGGTTCCACTACAAGCTTATTCTCATCGCTGGAAAGGAATTGAAGGTTTGAGTGGTTTGAGAATAACTTGAAAGAAGCTGGAACTAGAAATTGATTTTTTGAAAGAGAGAGGAATCGAAGCATTGTGAGATTCGTGAGGGGAGTGGAGGCAACATTCCCGGTGAATTGGTTATCAGAGATATCCAAATAATAGAGAGATGTCAAGTTACCCAAACACGGAGCAATTACACCTCGTAGAGCATTTCCACTCAAGCTTAGTTCTTCAAGACTCTTCAAATAACACCAAACTGCAAAAAAAATTGTAGAGAAGATTCCAGTTAGTTTTTGGTTTTTCCTTTTCTTTTAAGGTTATGTTAATTTGGATTGAGCCTGGGTCCAATACAAATTGAGCAAGACTTAGAAATTTTTTTTTTTATAATTTACGTCGATTTGAGCTAAGATTACAATTTATTTACCAAATAGTAATTTTAATATAATACTTTTTTAATATATATTTTTTAAAAAAATTTGTCGTAAATATAGATGCATATAACTTCTTTAAAGTGTTTTCATATATTCTGACATTGATATTGAAAATAATGCATGCACGAAAGGATTAAAACCCAACATAGCCGCGAAGATCAACCGTATCAATTAACTGAAAGAGAGGTATAGCTAACTTTGTAAAAGTTTGCAGGCATCCCTACTAGAAAAAAAATGAAGGAGCATAAAATGAAAATGACAGGATTTATAGAAAGAGTTAAGATACCCTTAATTTTTTTTTCCATATCTATCTTAATACAAAGATTAAGAAATTTTTTTACATGATCAACATTAATGAAAAAGTATTGCATGTAATATATAAATGTAATTGTATTACCTTGAGCAGGTAAAGAGCCAGTCAGACTGCAGTTATACAAAAACAAGATTTTGAGAGAGGTCAAGGTGCCAATGTTTTCCAAAAAGTTGACGTCTAGCAAAGTATTATCCATGATTAGACTCTCTACTTTGCTCAATACTTGCAACTCATTGTACATTTAATTAAAAAATAGTTATATTTATATATAGATGAGCACAAATAGATTTAACATATTTGTTTAAATTATGACTAAAATTCCTATATAACTCACCTTGAGTAACTTTTGTTTTGTTTAAAAATGAATTATCTCTTAAAAATACAATCTTGACAGATAGGAATGGCTTAAGGAGTGATACAAAAGTAACGTTTCCCTTGGAAGAGACACCATCCAGATAAATAAGTTCTAACTTCCTCAAACATTTATTTTCTGCAGTAGCCAGTGAAAAGACAAAACAAAGATATAACTTGATTAGTATAGGGTTAGGTGGATGCGATATGATGTTGTAGTAAAGAAAATAGATATTATATAAAATGAGCAATGAATGATATTATAAAAATAAAATAAAAATTACTTTAGTTAATCCTTTACCTTTAGAAGTCACAAATTGGTTAAGCTCATTGTAGCTTAGGTCTAATGTCTCTAAATTGCTCAAAGCACAAAAGTCTGGGAGAGTCAACAAATAAAATTAGTTATGTGCATCAAATCAAATAAGATGACATGAGGTTATACATTAGGATTAAGTAATCTCTTTAAAATTATAGAAATGAGCTCTACCTTTAACATTTATTGATCCTTTCAGTTGATTGCCTCTTATATTCAAAGACTTCAAATTTTAAAATCTGCCAAGCTCTCCCAATACACTGTTATTGAACAGATTAGAACTCAAGTCAATTTCTTCTAAATTGATCAAACTCAGCTGTCTTCGATTGCCTGCATAAAATTAGCATTAATTTCAGCTTGAAAACATGAGATGTCAATATCTAGTACTTCAAAAGCACTTTGAAACATAATTGAGTGGCTATCAGTACATATACCATGGGAAGACTCTATGCTCTCAATTTGATTACCCCCTAAATCCAGCACCTTCAAATTTGTCAAATTGTATAATTCTGTCCAAATCCGATTTAATATTACTCTACCTTAGTCCAATTACTTTAAAAGGAAAAACAAACGAAGAAGCAACAAAGAGGGCAAAGGATCTAATTACCTTGCAAATGAACCATTCCTTTTAATTTATTTCGCTCGAGACTTAAAGCTCTTAAAGATGAAAGGCTACCCAAAGATGATAAAATGTTATCATTTAATGCATTGTAACTTAAGTCGAGAATAATTAGATGTCTTAACTTGGATAGCTTTTCAAAACCTGCATGAGAAGAGAATTTTTAAACGCATGCATCAAATTAAGTTAATGAGTAGTCAAATAAATTCCAATATCACCAATATGTAAATTCATATAATTTAAGGACGTGCAAAGCAATCAATGAGAGAACATGCAAATGAACCTTCATTCTCAACACAACCAACTATTCCATTATGACTGAGATCAAGAATCCTCAGTTCTTCAAAGGGAAGAAACAAAGAGGCATTAATAAGATTAGAATACTCTAATACACCGCTTAGAGAGAGTTGAGTCACTCGTCTAGTAGTGATGTTGCATGCAACCCCTTCCCATTCACAACAATCTAAACCCTCTTTCTTCATCCAGTTGTGTGTATCCTGAAGACCGCTGAAGAAAGATTTGAGCTCCAAAATTGCAATACGCTCTTGCTCCCAACACCCATTACTCGACCTTGCTGCTTCTAAAAGCAACAAAGTTATCATTACTAATGCTACCCTTAACCATATTTGCCCCATTATCTCAACTTAACGCACTAATTAAATTAAGCTCACTTGTGTTCTCTATCTATACTATAATCTATGCCTTTGGAAATGATGCGCCCTTAACTCCATTATATATAGGCTCCCAGTGGAACCCATGTTCACCAGATTTCATTGAATTTGGAATTCCAGTTTTCAGTCGTGAATCACATTTTTTTCACAACTTTTTGTCATTTCTTTTTTAAATCTTTCTTTACCACTTAAATTAAATAAATGTCTAAAATTATGTAAAACTCGAAACTCTAACTTTATATTTTATTTTTCATTTTTAAGATCAAATTACTTGTGGCTAAAAACAGAAAATCAAAACTCAAAACTCTATAAAATCTTATTTAAAACTTAAGATATAAAATTTACGAAGAAATTAACATATATTAGCTAACCATCAATCAAAATCTGTCCACTATTATCACGTATCAGTTTACTACATTACTTGAAGGAACTTGATGAAGTTATAACTTATAAATAAATTTATAGCAAAATGATCATATATAGTTAGACATAACTTTCTTTTACCAAATTTATCCAAAAAAATTAAAAAAAAGAAAACCTTCTTTTACCAAAAATAAATTGATTGGAGTTCTTCTTTATCTTCTAAACTAAATGGCCAAATAAAAAAACTAAATGCTTTCTAAGTCTTTAGTTTAAATTACTTTTGATACTTATTTTTTTTTATTTTCAAAAATATAAAAATAAAAAGGTGAGCTTTAGACACAAAATAGATAGTGTATTTTTAAACAATTATAATTTTATTTAATTTTTGTTTATTAAGTCGCAATAATTACTTATAAAATATATGAAATAAAATGCTAGTTAATTTATTAATTTTATAAGACTTTAAGGTTAAGAGATTCTTTTTTTGGTTAAAATTAATTACAATTTGCTATGATACTCAAGTGGTGTATGGTAAAAATTTGTTGCAATTGTGACTTATTTGTC
>JAQSVH010199085.1:0-16429 GCA_029448705.1 Adansonia digitata
TTTGGTTATAAGGAAATGGGTGGAGAGAAAAGCTTTTCTTGCAAAATCAAAGCACCAATATCATGTATCCCAATGAGTAAAGCATGATTATAGTGCCCAATCACAAAAAGAATGGAGATTATTATGAGAATCATTGTTTGCCTTAGTTGATGGACAAACTTTGATTCTAAGGAAAATGGTGGAGAGAAAAGTTTTTCTTAGAAAACCAAAGCCTCAATATTGTGTATCCGAATAAGGATCACATGATTGCCATGCCAATTCATAAAAGAATGAATATTATTAAGAGAATCCAAGTTTGTCTCATTTGACAAGCGAATTTTGATTATAAGGAAATTGTTGGAGAGAAAAGCTTTTCCTACAAAGTCAAAGTGCCAATATCGTGAATCCTAATTAGTAGAACATGATTGTAGTGCCCAATCACCAAAAGAATAAAGGTTATTACGAGAATCGTTGTTTATCTTAGTAGATGAATAAATTTTGATTCGAAGGGAAATGGTGGAAACGAAAGCTTTTCTCGCCAAATGAAAGTGTCAATATTGTGTATCCCAATAAGGAGAACATGATTATGATGCCTAATCACAAAAAGAATGAAGATTATTTTAAGAATCAAACTTTATCTTATTTGACAGACAAACTTTGATTGTAAGGAAAATGGTGGAGAGAAAACTTTTCTTACCAAACCAACACACCAATATCGTGTATCCCAATAAGGGGAACATGATTGCAATGCCAAATCACAGAAAATAGAGATTGTTATGAGAATCCATGTTTGTTTCATTTGATGGATGAACTTTGATTTTATGGAAAATTTGGAAAAAAAAAGCTTTTCTTACCAAACCAAAGCACCAGTATCATGTATCCCAATAAGGAGAGCATAATCATGGTGCCCAATCACAAAAGAATGAAGCTTATTATAAGAATGCAAGTTTGTCTCACCTGATAGATGAACTTTGATGATAAGGAAAATGGTGGAGAGAAAAGCTTTTCTTGCAAAATCAAAGCGCTAGTATCATGTATCCCAATAAGTAGAGCATGATTGTAGTGCCTAATCACAAAAAAATGTAGATTATTATGAGAATTGTCATTTACCTCAGTTGATAGACAAACTATCATTCTAAGGAAAATGGTAGAGGGAAAAGCTTTTCTTAGAAAGCCAAAGCACCAATATCATGTACCCAATAAGGAGAACATGATTGTCATGTCGATTCATAAAAAAAGGAGATTATTACGAGAATTCAAGTTTGTCTTATTTGACAGATGACCTTTGATTCTATGAAAAATGCGAGAAGAAAAGCTTTTCTTGATAAACCAATGCATCAATATCAATTATCCTAATGAGGAAAACATAATTGTCGTGCCCAATCACAAAAGAATGAAGATTATTATGAGAATCCAAGTTTGTCTCACTTGATGATAACTTTGATTATAAGGAAAATGGTAGAGAGAAAAGCTTTTCTTCTAAAATCAAAGCACCAAGATTATGTCTCCCAATGAGTAGAACATAATTGTGGTGCCTAATCACAAAAAGAATGAAGATTATTATGAGAATCATTGTTTGTCTTAGTTAATGAATGAACATTAATTCGAAGGAAAATGGTAAAGGGAAAAGCTTTTCTTCAAAAGCCAAAGCACCAATATCATGTATCCTAATAAGGAGAACATGATTGTCTTGTCAATTCACAAAAAAATAGAGATTAGTATGAGAATCTAAGTTTGTCTCATTTGATGGATGAACTTTGATTGTAATAAAAAAATATGGAAAGAAAAGCTTTTCTTGCCAAACCAAAGCACCAATATTGTGTATAACAATGAGTAAAACATGATTGTAGTGCCCAATAACAAAAACAATGGAGATTATTATGAGAATCACCATTTATCTTAATTGACAGATAAACTTTGATCCTAAGAAAAAAAGTGGAGGGGAAAGCTTTTCTTGGAAAATGAAAGCACAATATCATTTATCCCAATGAGAAGAACATGATTGTATTGCCCGATCACAAAAGTAATTTGTCTTTGTTGATGGACAAACTTTGATTCGAAGGAAAATGGTGGAGGGAAAAGCTTTTCTTGGAAAGCCAAAGCACCAATACCATGTATCCCAAAGAGGAGAACATGATTGTCATGCCGATTCACAAAAAAGGATGCAGATTTTTATGAGAATCAAAGTTTGTCTCATTTCATGGACAAACTTTGATTCTATGGAAAATGTGGAAAGAAAAGCTTTTCTTGCCGAAGCAAAGCATTATTATTAAGTATCCTAATGAGAAAAACATGATTATGGTGCCCAATCACAAAAGAATGAAGATTATTACGAGAATCCAAGTTTGTCTCACTTGATGGACAATGTTTGATTATAAGGAAAATGGTGGAGAGAAATGCTTTTCTTGCAAAATGAAAGCACCAATATTGTCTATCCCAATGAGTAGAACATGATTGTAGTGCCTAATCATAAAAAGAATGGAAATTGTTATGAGAATCATTGTTTGCCTCAGTTGACTCATGAACTTGATTCTAAGGAAAATTATGAAGGGAAAAGCCTGTCTTGGAATGCCAAAGCAGCAATATCATGTATCCCAATAATGAGAACATGATTGTTGTGCGGATTCACCCTAAAAAAAAGCAGATTATTATGAGAATCCAAGCTTGTTTGTTATGATGGATGGACATTGATTTCATGGAAAATGTGGAAAAGAAAAACTTTTCTTGCCAAACCAAAGCATTAGTATTATGTATCATAATAAGGAAAACATGATTATGGTGCCCAATCACAAACGAATGAATATTCTTATGAGAATCCAAGTTTCTCTCACTTGATGGATGAACTTTCATCATAAGAAAAATAATGGAGAAAAAGCTTTTCTTGCCAAACAAAGCTTGAATATCATGTATCCCAATGAGAAAAACATAACTGTAGTTCCAAATCACAAAAAATAGAGATTATTATAAGAATCCAAGTTTGTCTCATTTGATGTATGAACTCTGATTTTATGGAAAAAGTGGAAATAAAAGCTTTTCTTGTGAAACCAAAGCATCAGGATCATGTATCCCAATGAAAAGAACATGATTGTGGTACCCTATCACAAGAAAATGAAGATTATTATGAGAATCCAAATTTGCCTCATTTGACGGATGAATTTTGATTATAAGCAAAATAGTGGAGAGAAAAGCTTTTATTGCCACACCAAAGCACCAATACCATGTACCCAATGAGGAGAACGTGATTGTAGTGCCCTATAACAAAATAATGGAAATTATCATGAGAATTCAAGTTTGTCTCATTTGACAGATGAACTTCAATTTTAGGGGAAATGGTAGAAAGAAAATCTTTACTTGCCATGCCAAAGCATCAAATCATGTATCTCAATGAGGAGAACATGATATAGTGCACAATCACAAAAAGAATGAAGATTATTATGAGAATCCAAGTTTGTCTCATTTAACGAATTTTGTCTTTTTTGATAGATGAATTTTGATTCTATGGAAATTATGGAAATAAGCTTTTCTTGCCAAACCAAAGTATCAATATCATGTATCCCAATGAGGAGAACATGATCATAGTGCCTAATCACCAAAAAAATAAAGATTATTATGAGAATTTAAGTTTGTCTTTTTTAATGGATGAGCTTTGATTCTATGGAAATTTTGGGAAAAAATGCTTTTCTTGCTAAACCAAAGAATTAGTATCATGTATCCGAATGAGGAGAACATGATTGTGGTGCCCAATCACAAAAAAATGAAGATTGTTATGAGAATCAAGATTGTCTCTTGTGATGGATCAAATTTTATTCTATGGAAATTATGGAAGGAAAAGCTTTTCTTACCAAATCAAACCAAGGCATCAGAATCATGTATCCCAATGAGGAGAACATGATTGTGGTACCCAATCACAAAAAAAAAAGATTATTACAAGAATCCAAGTTTGTCTTATTTGATAGATGAATTTTAATTATAAGGAAAAAGGTGAAGAGAAAGCTTTTCTTGCCAAACTAGAGCACTAATATAGTGTATCCTAACGAGGAGAACATGATTGTAATGCCAAATGACAAAAAATGGAGATTATTACCAGAATCCAAGTTTGTCTCATTTGATGGATGAACTTTGATTTTATGGAAAATGTGAAATGAAAAGCTTTTCTTGCCAAACGAAAGCATTAATATCATGTATGCTAATAGGTAGAACGTAATTGTGGTGCGTAATCACAAAAAGAATAATGATTATTATGAGAATCCAAGTTTGTCTTATTGACGTATGAACTTTGATTATAAGGGAAATGATACAGGGAAAAACTTTTTTTGCAAAGCCAAAGCACCAATATCATGTTTCCCAATGAGAAGAACATAATTGCCTTGCCAAATCACAAAAAAAATGAAGATTATTCCAAGAATCCAAGATTGCCACATTTGGTGGATGAACTTTGATTATATGGAAATTATGGAAAGAAAAGCTTATCTTGCCAAACCAAAGCATCAGTATCATGTATCTGAATGAAGAGAACATGATTGGATGCCTAATCATAAAAAAATGAAAATTATTATAAGAATCTAAGTTTGTCTCGTTTGACAGATGAACATTGATTATAAGAAAAATGGTGGAGAGAAAAGCTTTTCCTGGAAAATCAAAGCACCAATACCATGTATCCCAATAAGTAGAACATGATTGTGGTGCCCACTCACCTAAAGAATAGAGATTATTACAAGAATTGTCATTTGCCTCAGTAGACGGATGAACTTCGATTCTAAGGAAAATGGTGGAAAGGAAAGCTTTACTTGCTAAATGAAAACAACAATATCATGTATCCTGATAAGGAGGACATAATTGTAGTGGCCAATCACAAAAAGAATGAAGATTATTTTAAGAATCAAAGTTTGTCTCATTTGATAGATGAACTTTGATTATAAGGAAGATGGTGGAGAGAAAGCTTTTCTTGATAAACGTAAGCGCCAAAATCATGTATCCCAATAAGGAGAACATGATTGTAGTGCCAATCACAAAAAATTGGAGATTATTAGGAGAATCAAAGTATGGCTCATTTGATGGATGAACTTTGGTTATAAGGAAAATGGTGGAAAGAAAAGCACTTATTCCCAAACCAAAGCACCAATACCATGTACCCAATGAGGAGAACGTGATTGCACTGCCATATAACAAAAAAACGGAGATTATTACAAGAATCCAAGTTTGTCTCATTTGACGGATGAACTTTGATTCTAGGGAAAATGGTAGAAAGAAAAGCATTACTTGCTATACCAAAGCATCAATACCATGTATCTCAATGAGGAGAACATGATATAGTGCGCAATCACAAAAAGAATAAAGATTATTATGAGAATCCAAGTTTGTTTCATTTGACAGACGAACATTGATTGCAAGTAAAATTACAGAGAGAATGCTTTTCTTGCCAAACTAAAGCACCAATATTGTGTATCCCAATGAGGAGAACATGACTGTAGTATCAAATGACAAAAAAATGGAGATTATTATAAGAATTCAAGTTTGTCTCATTTAATGGATGAACTTTGATTTTATAGAAAAGGTTGAAAGAAAAGGTTTACTTGTCAAGCCAAAGCAACAATAACATGTATCCCAATGAGGAAGACATGATTATGGTGCCCAATTGCAGAAAAATAAAGATTATTACGAGAATCCAAGTTTGTTTCACTTGATAGACAAACTTTGTATTAAGGAAAATGGTGGAGAGAAAAGCTTTTCTTGCCAAACTAAAGCACCAATGCCATGTGCCTAATAAGAAAAACGTGGACGTGATTGTAGTGCCCTATAACAAAAAAATGTAGATTATTATGAGAATTCAAGTCTATCTCATTTGTTGGATAACTTTGATTCTAAGGAAAATGGTGGTATGAAAAGCTTTTCTTGCCATACCAAAGCATCAATAGCATGTTTCTCGATGGGGAAAACATGATGTAGTGCATAATCATAAAAGGAATGAAGATTATTATGAGAATCCAATTTTCTCTAATTTGACAGATTAACACTGATTGCAAGCAAAATGGTAGAGAGAAAGCTTTTCGCTCCAAACTAAAGCACCAATATCATGTATCCCAATGAAGAGAACATGATTGCAGTGCCAAATCATAAAAAAAGGAGATTATTATGAGAATCCAAGTTTGTCTCATTTGACAAATGGACTTCTATTTTATAGAAAGTGTCGAAAGAAAAGCTTTTCTTGTTAAACCAAAGCATCAATATCATGAATCCCAATGACGAAGACATAATTGTCGTGCCCAATCATAAAAGAACGAAGATTATTGTAAGAATCCAAGTTTGTCTCACTTGACAGACGAACTTTGCTTTTTAGGAAAATGGTGGAGAGAAAGCTTTTCTTGCCAAACCAAAGCACCAATATCATGTATCCCAATAAGAAGAACATGATTGTAGTGCTGAATCATAAAAAATAGAGATTATTATGAGAATCCAAATTTGGCTCATTTGATAAACAAAGTTTTGTTTTATAGAAAATGTAGAAGGAAAAGCTTTTCTTGTCGAACCAAAGCATCAGTATTATGTATCCCTATGAGGAAGACATGATTGCGTTGCCCTATTGTAAAAGAATAAAGATTGTTATAAGAATCCAAGTTCGTCTCACCTAATGGACTTACTTTGGTTGTAAGTAAAATGTTGGAGGGAAAGCTTTTCTTGCCAAACCAAAACACCAATATCATGTATCCCAATAAGGAAAACATGATTATGGTGCCGAATCACCAAAAATTGGAGATTATTATGAGAATTCTAATTTGTCTCATTTGATAGATTAACTTTGATTATAAGGAAAATGGTGGAGAGGAAAGCTTTTATTGCCAAACCAAAGTACCAATATCGTGTACCTAATGTGGAGAACAGGACTGTAGTACCGAATCACCAAAAAATGGAGATTGTTATGAGAATCTGAATTTGTCTCATTTGACGGATGAACATTGATTATAAGGAAAATTATGGAGAGAAAAGCTTGTTTGCCAAACCAAAGCACCAATATCGTGTATCCCAATAAGGTAACATGATTATAGTGCTGAATGACAAAAACATGTAGATTATTATAAGAATCTAAGTGTGTCTTGTTTGACAGATGAACATTAATTTTACAAGAAATATGGAAAGAAAAGCTCTTCATGCCAAACCAAAGCATCAATATCATGTATCCCAATGAAGAGAACATAATTGTGGTACCCAATCACAAAAAAATAAAGATTATTATAAGAATCCAAATTTGTTTCATTTGGTAAATGAACTTGGAATATAAGGAACATGGTGGAGAGAAAAGCTTTTATTGCCAAACCAAAGCACCGATACAATGTACCCAATGAGGAGAACATGATTGTAGCACCCAATAACAAAAAAATTGAGATTATTACGAGAATCCAAGTTTATCTGTCAAAAGAGACAAACTTTGACTATAGGGAAAATGGTGGAAAGAAAAGCTTTCCCTGCCAAACCAAAGCCTCAATATCATGTATCTCAATGAGGAGAACATGATGTACTACCTAATCACAAAAAGAATGAAGATTTTTATGGGAATCCAAGTTTGTCTCATTTGATGAAAAAACTTTGA
Organism: Adansonia digitata; assembly: GCA_029448705.1. Classification (NCBI taxonomy): domain Eukaryota; kingdom Viridiplantae; phylum Streptophyta; class Magnoliopsida; order Malvales; family Malvaceae; genus Adansonia; species Adansonia digitata. The sequence continues at coordinate 7,565 of JAQSVH010199085.1, forward strand.
TTGCAAGGAAAATGGCAGAGAGAAAGCTTTTCTTGCCAAAGTAGAGCACCAATATCGTGTATCTCAATGAAGAGAACATGATTGTAGTGCTTAATCACAAAAAAGATGAATATTATTACGAGAATTTAGGTTTGAGTTATTTGTCGGATGAACTTTGATTTTAAGGAAAATGGAGGAGAGAAAAGCTTTTTTGCCAAACCAAAGCACCAATATTGTGTACCTAATAAGGAGAATGTGATTGTAGTGTCTAATCACAAAAAAATAAAGATTATTACGAGAATCAAAGTTTGTCTTATGTGATGGATGGACATTGATTGTAAGGAAAATGGCAGAGAAAATCGCTTTCCTTGCCAAACCAAAGCAATAATATCATTTATCTTAATGAGGAGAATATGATTGTAGTGCTGATTCACAAAAAGAATAAAGATTATTATGAGAATCCAAGTTTGTCCCAATTTGATGGATGAACTTTGATTATAAGGAAAATAGTGGAAAGAAAAGTTTTTCTTGCTAAACTAAAGCACCAATATCATGTATCCTAATGAGGAGAACATGATTGTAGTGCCAAATCACAAAAAAATGGAGATCGTTAGGAGAATCCAAGTTTCTCTTATTTGACGGATGAACTTTGATTCTATGGCAAACATGGAAAGAAAAGCTTTTCTTGCCAAATGAAACCATCAGTATCATGTATGCCAATAAGGAGAATATGATTGTGGTGCACAATCGCAAAAAGTGTGAAGATTATTATGAGAATCCAAGTTTGTCCCATTGACATATAAACTTTGATTATAAGGAAAATGATAGAGGGAAAAGTTTTTCTTGCAAAGCCAAAGCACCAATATCATGTATCCCAATGAGGAGAACATGATTATCGTACTGACTCACAAAAAATTAAAGATTATTACAAGAATCAAAGTTTATCTTAATTGAAGGACAAACTTTGATTCTATGGAAATTATGGGAAGAAAAGCTTTTCATGCCAAACTAAAGCATAAGTATCATATATCACAAAGAGGAAAACATGATCATGGTGCCCAATCACAAAGAAATGAAGATTGTTACAAGAATCCAAGTTTGTCTTATTTGATGGATGAACTTTGATTCTATGGAAATTATGGAAAGAAAAGCTTTCTTGCCAAACCAAAGTGTTAACATCATGTATCCTAATGAGGAGAACATGATCATGGTGCCCATTCACAAAAAAGTGAAGATTATTACGAGAATCCAAGTTTGTTTCATTTGATGGATGAACACGGATTTTACAAAAATTATGGAAAAAAAAGCTTTTCTTGCCAAAACAAAGCATCAGTATCATGTATCCCAATGAGAAGAACATGATTGGCGGTGCCCAATCACAAAATAATGAAGATTATTACAAGCATCCAAGTTTGTCTCATTTTACAGATGAATTTTGATTATAAGGAAAATGGTGGAGAGAAAAGCTTTTCCTGCAAAATCAAAGTGTCAATATCATGAACCCCAATTAGTAAAACATGATTGTAGTGCCAAATCACCCAAAGAATGGAGATAATTATGAGAATCATCATTTGTCTCAGTAGACAGACAAACTTTGTTTCTAAGGAAAATTGTGTAAAGGGAAGCTTTTCTTGCTAAACGAAAGCATCAATATCATGTATCCCAATAAGGAGAACGTGATTGTAGTGTCTAATCACAAAAGGAATGAAAATTATTTTGAGAATGCAAGTTTGTTTCATTTGATGGATGAACTTTGATTCTAAGAAAAATGGTGGACATAACGCTTTTCTTGCTAAACCAAAACACCAATATCATGTATCCAAATAAGGAGAACATGATTGTAGTGCCAAATCAAATTCTTACGAGAATCTAAGTTTGTCTCATTTGATGGGCAAACCTTGACTTTATGGAAAATATGGAGAGAAAAGCTTTTCTTGGCAAATAAAAGCATCAGTATCAGTTATGCTAATGAGGAGAACATGCTTCTGGCATGTAATCAGAAAAAGAATGAAGATTATTACAAAAATTCAACTTTGTCCCATTGATGTAAGAACTTTGATTATAAGGAAAATGATGGAGGGAAAAACTTTTCCTGCAAAGCCAAAGCACCAGTATCATGTATCCTAATGAGGAGAACATGATTGTCGTGCTGAATCAAAAAAAGTGAAGATTATTATGAGAATCTAGGATTGTCTCATTTGATGCATGAACTTTGAATCTATGGAAATTATGGAAAAAATCTTTTCTTGCCAAACCAAAGCATTGGTATCATGTATCCGAATGAGGAGAACATGATTATGGTGCCCAATCACAAAAAATGAAGATTATTATAAGAATCCAAGTTTGTCTCATTTGACGGATGAACTTTGACTATAAGGAAAATAGTGGAGAGAAAAGCTTTTCATGCAAAATCAAAGTGCCAATATCGTGTATCCCAATGAATAGAACATGATTGTAGTGCCCAATAACAAAATAATGGAGATTATTACGAGAATCCAAGTTTCTCTCATTTGATGTGAACTTTGATTTTATGGAAAATACAGAAAGAAAAGCTTTTCTTGCCAAAAGAAAACATTAGTATCATTTATGCGAATAAGGAGAACATGATTGTGGTGCATAATCATAAAAAGAATAAAGATTATTACAAAAATCCAAGTTTGTCTCATTAACATAAGAACTTTGATTATAAGGAAAATGATGGAGGGAAAAGCTTTTGTTGTAAAGCCAAAGCACTAGTACCATGTATCCCAACAAGGAGAGCATGATTGTCGTGCTGAATCACAAAAAAATAAAGATTATTATGAGAAACCAAGATTGTCTCATTTGATGGATGAACTTTGAATCTATCAAAATAATGGGAAAAAAAAGCTTTTCTTGCCAAACCAAATCATCATTATCATGTATCCTAATAACGGGAACATGATTGTGGTGCCCAATCATAAAAAAAATAAAGATTATGACTAGAATCCAAGTTTATCTCATTTGACGGATGAACTTTGATTGTAAGGAAAATGGTAGAGAGAAAGCTTTTCTTGCTAAACCAAAACAACAATATCATGTATTCCAATGAGGAGAACATGATTGTAGTGCCAAATCCTAAAAAAGTGGAGATTATTATAAGAATCCAAGTTTGTCTCGTTTGATGGATGAACTTTGACTTTATGGAAGATATGGAAAGAAAAGCTTTTCTTGCCAAATGAAATTATTAGTATTATTTATGCCAACAAGGAGAACATGATTGTGGTACGTAATTACAAACAGAATGAAGATTATTACAAAAATGCAAGTTTGTCTCATTGACGTAAGAACTTTGATTATAAAGAAAATGATGGAGGGAAAAGCTTTTCTTGCAGAGCCAAAGCACCAGTATCATGTACCCCAATGAGGAGAACATGATTGTCGTACCGAATCGCAAAAAAATAAAGATTACTATGAGAATCCAAGATTGTCTCATTTGATGGACAAACTTTGAATCTGTGAAAATTATGGAAAAAAAGCTTTTCTTGCCAAACCAAAGCATCAGTATCATGTATCCTAATGACGAGAACATGATTGTGGTGCCCAATCACAAAGTAATGAAGATTATACGAGAATCCAAGTTTGTCTCATTTGACGGATGAACTTTGATTATAAGGAAAATAATGGAGAGAAAAACTTTTCCTGCAAAATCAAAGTGCGAATATCATGTATCCTAACGAGTAGAACATGATTGCAGTGCCCAATAACAAAATAATGGAAATTATTATGAGAATCCAAGTTTCTCCCATTTGATGGATGAACTCTGATTTTATTAAAAATATAGAAAGAAAAGCTTTTCTTGCTAAACAGAAGCATCAGTATCATTTATGCAAATAAAGAGAACATGATTGTGGTGTGTAATCACATAAAGAATGAAGATTATTACAAAAATCCAAGTTTGTCTCATTGACATAAGAACTTTGATTATAAAGAAAATGATGGAGAGAAAAGCTTTTCTTGCAAAGCCAAAGCACTAGTACCATGTATCCTAAAGAGGAGAACATGATTGTCATGCCGAATCACAAAAAAAAAAAGAAGAATTATTACGAGAATCCAAGATTATCTTATTTGATTGACGAACTTTGAATCTATGGAAATTATGGACATAAAAGCTTTTCTTGCCAAACCAAAGCATCAATATCATGTTTCCTAATAAGGGGAACATGATTGTGGTGCCTAATCACAAAAAAATGAAGATTATTACGAGAATCCAAGTTTATATCATTTGATGATGAACTTTGATTGTATGGAAAATGGTGGAGAGAAAGCTTTTCTTGCTTAACCAAAGCACCAATATCATGTATCCCAATGAGGAGAACATGATTGTAGTGCCAAATTAAAAAAAGGTGGAGATTATTACGAGAATACAAGTTTGTCTTATTTAATGGATGAACTTTGACGTTATGGAAATTATGGAAAGAAGAGCTTTTCTTGCCAAACGAAAGCATCAGTATCATTAATGCCAATGAGGAGAACATGGTTATGGTGCATAATCACAAAAAGCACGAAGATTATTACAAAAATGCAAGTTTGTCTCATTGACATAAGAACTTTGATTATAAAGAAAATGATGGAGGGAAAAGCTTTTCTTGTAGAGCCAAAGCACCAATATCATGCACCCTAATGAGGAGAACATGATTGTCATGCCAAATCATAAAAAAATGAAGATTATTACGAGAATCCAAGATTGTCTCATTTGATGGATGAACTTTGAATCTACGAAAATTATGGAAAAAAAGCTTTTCTTGCCAAACCAAAGCATCAGTATCATGTATCATGTATCCTAATGATGAGAATATGATTGTCGTGCCTTATCACCAAAAAATGAAGATTATACGAGAATCCAAGTTTGTTTCATTTGACAAATGAACTTTGATTATAAGGAAAATGATTGAGAGAAAAGCTTTTCCCGCAAAATCAAAGTGCTAATATGGTGTATCCCGATGAGTAGAACATGATTGTAGTGCCCAAACACAAAAAAATGAAGATTATTGCGAGAATCATCATTTGTCTCAGTAGACAGATAAACTTTGATTCTAGGGAAAATGGTGGAAGGAAAGCTTTTCTTGCCAAACGAAAGCATCAATAGCATGTATGCTAAAAAGGAGAATATAATTGTAATGCCTAATCACAAAAGGGATGAAGATTATTTTAGGAATCAATGTTTGTCTTATTTGATGGACAAACTTTGATTATAAGGAAAATAGTGTAGAGAAGGCTTTTCTTGCTAGAACAAAGCAACAATATCATGCATCCTAATGAGGTAAACATGATTGTAATGCCAATTCACAAAAAAATAGAGATTATTGCGAGAATCCAAGTTTGACTTGTTTATGGATGAACTTTGATTTTATGGAAAATACAGAAAGAAAAGCTTTTCTTGCAAAACGAAAGCATTAGTATCATGTAAGCAATTAGGAGAACATGATTGCAGTGTCCAATCCTAAAACAAAATAAAGATTATTATGAGAATCCACATTTGTCTCTTTTGATGAATGAACTTAGATTATAAGGAAAATAGTTTAGAGAAAAGCTTTTCTTGCCACACCAAAGCACCAATATCGTATACCTAAAGAGGAGAATGTGATTGTAGTGCCCAATAACAAAATAATGAAGATTATTATGAGAATTCAAGTTTGTCCTATTTGATAGATAAACTTTGATTCTAAGGAAAATGGTGGAAAGAAAAGCTTTTCTTACCAAACGAAAGCATCAATGCCATGTATCCCAATAAGGAGAACATGATTGCAGTGCCCAATCACAAAACAAATGAAAATTATTATGAGAATCCAAGTTTCTCTCATTTAATTGATGAACTTTGATTCTAAGCAAAATGGTGAAAGAAAACTTGTTCTTACCAAACTAAAGCATCAGTATCATGTATTTTAATGAGGAGAAAATGATCATGTTGCCCAATCACAAAAAAGATGAAGATTGTTATGAGAATCCAGGTTTGTCTCATTTTGTGAATAAACTTTGATTATAAGGAAAATGATTGAGAGAAAAGCTTTTCTTGCTAAAACTAAAGCACTAATATTGTGCATCCCAATGAGGAGAACATGATTGTAGTGCCAAATCACAAAAAAATGGAGATTATTATGAGAATCCAAGTTTGTCTCGTTTCACAGACGAACTTTAATTCTAAAGAAAATAGTGGAAAGGAAAGCTTTTCTTGCCAAACAAAAGCATCAATGTCATGCATCGCAATGAGAAGAACATGATTGTAGTGCCCAATCATAAAATGAATGAAAATTATTATGAGAATCCAAGTTTGTTTCATTTAACGGGCGTACTTTGATTCTAAGGAAAAATAGGGGAAAAAAAAGCTTTTCTTGCCAAACCATAGCATCAGTATCATGTATCCCAATGAAGAGAACATGATTGTGGTGCCTAATCACAAAAAAAGTGAAGATTATTATGAGAACCAAAGTTTGTCTCATTCAACGAATGAACTTTGACTATAAGGAAAATGGTTAAGAGAAAAGCATTTCTTACCAAACCAAAGCGCTAGTATCATATACCTAAAGAGGAGACATGATTGTGGTGCCCAATAACAAAATAATGGAGATTATTATGAGAATACAAGTTTGGCTCGTTTGATGGACAAACTTTTATTTTAAGTAAAATGGTGGGAAAAAAAGCTTTTCTTGCCAAACCATAGCATCATTATCATGTATCCCAATGAGGAGAACATGATTGTAGTGCCCAATCACAAAAAAAGAAACATGAAGATTATTATGAGAATCCAAGCTTGTCTTATTTAATAGATGAATTTTGATTTTAAGGAAAATGGTGGAATGAAAAGCTTTTCTTGCCAAATGAATGCATCAATGTCATGTATCCCAATGAGGAGAACATGATTGTAGTGCCTAATCACAAAATAAATGGAAGTTATTATGGGAATCTAGGTTTGTCTCATTTGACGGGCAAACTTCGATTCGAAGGAAAATGGGAGAAAGGAAAGCTTTTCTTGCCATTGCAAAGCATCAGCATCATGAATCCCAATGAGGACAACATAACTATGGTGCCCAATGACAAAAAAATAAAGATTATTTTGAGAATCCAAGTTTGTCTCTTTTGACAGATGAACTTAGATTATAAGGAAAATGGTTAAGAGAAAAGTTTTTTTTGCCAAACCAATCACCAATATCGTATACCCAAGGAGGAGAACATCATTGTAGTGCCCAATAACAAAATAATGGAGATTATTATGAGAATCCAAATTTTTCTTGTTTGACAGATGGATTTTGATTCTAAGGAAAATGGTGGAAAGGAAAGCTTTTCTTGCCAAACCAAAGCATTAGCATCATGCATCCTAATGAGGAAAACAAGACTATGGTGCCTGATCACAAAAAATAAAGATTATTATGAGAATCCAAGTTTATCTTTTTTGATGGATAAACTTTGATTATAAGAAACATTGTTGAGAGAAAAGCTTTTCCAAACCAAAGCACCAATATCATATACCAAAAAAGGGAAACATGATTGTAGTGCCCAATAACAAAATAATGGAGACTATTAGGAGAATCCAAGTTTGTCTCGTTTGATGGATGAACTTTGATTCTAAGGAAAATGGTAGGAAGGAAAACTTTTCTTGCCAAACGAAAGCATCACTGTCATGTATCCTAACGAGGAGAACATGGTTATAGTGCCCAATCCCAAAACAAATGAAAATTATTATGAGAATTCAAGTTTGTCTCATTTGACAGGTAAGCTTCGATTCTAAGGAAAATGGAGGGAAAAAAAGCTTTTCTTGCCAAATGGAAGCATCAACATCATGTATCCCAATGCGGAAGAGATGATTATGGTGCCCAATCACCAAAAAAATAAAGATTATTATGGAAATCCAAGTTTGTCTCTTTTGATGGATGAACTTCGATTATAAGGAAAATGGTTAAGACAAAAGCTTTTCTTGCCAAACCAAAGCACCGATATTGTGTACCGAAAGGGGAGAATTGATTGTAGTGCCCTATAACAAAATAGTGGAGATTATTAGGAGAATCCAAGTTTGTATCGTTTGACGGATAAACTTTAATTCAAAGGACAATGGTGGAAAATAAAGCTTTTCTTGCAAAACAAAAGCATCAAAGTCATGTATCCCAATGAGGAGAACATGATTATATTGCCCAATCAAAAAATGAATGAAAATTTATTACAAGAATCCAAGTTTGTCTCAATTCATGGATAAACTTTGATTCTAAGGAAAATAGGGGAAAGGAAAGCTTTTCTTGCCAAATCGAAGCATCAACATCATGTATCCCAATGAGGAAAACATGATTACGGTGCCCAATCATAAAAAAAAAATGAAGACTATTATGGGAATCCAAGTTTGTCATTTTTGATGGATGAACTTCGATTATAAGGAAAATGGTTGAGAGAAAAGCTTTTCTTGCCAAACCAAAGCACCAATGTCTTATACCCAAAGAGGGGAACGTGATTATGATGCCCAATAACAAAATAATGGAGATTATTACGAGAATCTAGGTTTGTTCCGTTTGATAAATGAACTTTGATTATAAGGAAAATGGTGGAAAGAAAACCTTTCCTTACCAAACATAAGGATCAATGTCATGCATCCCAATGAGGAGAACATGATTATAGTGCCCAATCATAAAATAAATGAAAATTATTTTAAGAGTCTAAATTTGTTATTTAACAGGCACACTTTGATTTTAAGGAATATAGGGGAAAGGAACCTTTTTCTTGCTAAATCAAAGCATCAGCATCATGTCTCCCAATAAGGAGAACATGATTGTGGTGCCTAATCACAAAAAAAATGAAGATAATTATAAGAATCTAGGTTTGTCTCATTTGATAGATGAACTTTGATTATAAGGAAAATGGTTGAGAGAAAAGCTTTTCTTGCCA
>JAQSVH010199145.1:0-16424 GCA_029448705.1 Adansonia digitata
TTATTTTAATGTTTGGGACAAATCATTGAGATGAATTGTTCAGTTAACTTAACCTTAAATAGTCATTATGAAATTACCCTTTGTCGGAGTCACCACTAATCTATTTTCGCTAGGTGAGATTGATCAACTATCAGAGTTTGTATTTTGAAGGCTAAGAAACCCTTAAAAACAAACTCTGAGATCTAAGATAAGACCAAAGATTATTTGCAAGGGTCTAAAAGTTAGTTATAATTATGAAAGAGGATCAATCCCTCTTATGATGTTCGATAATTAGTACCTTATTAATCATGTTAACTTAAAATTTGATCCGTATTCAGTTTCAATATCTAATATTTAATTATAATTCCTATATATCAAAATAAAACTTTATGAAACAAATTTATTATTCCGTTTAAGAAAATTAGATTTTCAATATTTTTTAAAAATCATAATCTCTTTCGTACCCCATCGAAAAACCGGAGGAACACAAAAGGTTTTAGCATTACTTCTTTTGTAACCTACTGGAGAGCTAGAGGAATACAAAGGGTTTTCAAAAGTTATAATATCTTTCGTTTCCCATTGAAGGGCCAAAGGAATAGAAAGGTTTTATTTTTATGAAATTCATAAAAAAATCTTGATTTTCGTGCTTTTAAAAGGATATCTCATTATTAAAATAATTCGTGAAACCCTTACCATATACTAAGAGAAATTTCATATATTACTTTAACTCGGAGTCATTGCCTTAATTTTTTAAAATTTTGATTTTATCAAAAATAATAAAAAAACTTATCCTATGACCTTGACTTGGTCGAAGAGACCAAAATGTCCTAAAATGCACCTTAAACATGAAAGTATCCCAGTAATGCTAAAGGACTCTATTCTGAGATAAATTCCTAAAATATCCTTAAAGTATACCTTTGACATTAAAGTATCTTAGTAACCTTAAAGGGCTCGATAAGTTCATAAAAAGAAGAATCTATCCTTATTATGCACTTTCGACATAAAATTATCTTAGTGATCCTAAACGACTTAGTTTTAAAGTAAATTACTAAAATACCACTAAAGTGTACTTTTAACATAGAAATATCTTGGTAACTCTAAAGGACTCATTACTGATATGAAATGACAATTTTACCCTAAATAGGTAGCTTTGATATCAAATATGACCTAAAATACAAAAGTTACTAATAAGTCCCTAAATTTCTCAAAATTATATTTTAGCCCAAAATGATTAAAAATGGTAGAAATGTTTATAAATAAACAAAATAACCTAAATGGGTAATTTGATATGGTGAAATGACTTTTTACACCCTAAAATGTAAGACTTTACTTGAGGGACTCCAAACTTTTCTAACTTTTCAAGTTAGTCTATACATGATTTAAAATTACAAAATAACATCAAACTCATCACAATTAACATATAAAACATACCCAAAAATCATAAAAAGTATTTCGCCAAGTACCTTTGGCCTTGGAACAAGTTTTTTCAATATTTATAAATGAGTCCCTAAACATTTTAAAATTGCAAAAAGGTCCCTAAAAGTTTAAAAATGCATGATATACATTTAAATAAGGTAAAAATGCATGAAAAAATCCCTAAATATGTATGATGTGTTCGGTCAAGCTTGAATGGCCTAGAGATAATTTTTTCCATTTAGTCATTATATTTCCTAAAATTAAAAAATGGCATTAAAAACATCACAAGTCCACTAACTCACATTTAGAAGCTTTCAACCAAGCTTGAAACTACTTGTCTAAAGCTTAAAAAAATTTTGGGAAAATTATTTTTTAGTCCCCATAACTTTTAAAAATCACAAAATAATCCAAATCATCATAAAAATAACAAATAGAATAAAATCCAGAGGCCACCATGAGGTTCGACCTTTACCCAAAAAATACCAATAAAAGATTTTCTAACACAATAATCATATATCCTAATCCTACCAAGCTCTAATAAATATTATCATGTAATAAATTATGAAAAATAAACATATAAACATGTTTTACCTACATATTAGCATGAAAATGCCAAGGAAAATGGTATCAACATGAACATTTATATATATATATATATATGAAAAAAATCAACATCATATCTACACACACATATTTCATGAAGAAAATCAAGTTATTCTTAAGAAAAATCAATCATGACAATTAAAATCAAAGAAAATTGTTCATAGGCACCATATTGGCCTTTCAACATGGATCAAGATCTATGAGCACCAGCATGATTTTGGCTTACTAAAAGGAAGAAAAATGAATGAAATGAACAAAAACTAAGACTTTTCTAAGTGTTTCTACCTTAAAGCTATAGAAACTTGTAAAAGACTTGATTTTGCTTTTTTGATATTCTTTTCTTAGAAAATCATTAACCATCGAAAGAGTGAAAACCTCCCTGGGTCAAATTTGGCCATTAAAATTATTATTATTATTATTATTATTATTATTAATAATTTGATAAATCAAGGAATAAATGATTTGGCATGATAAGACTAAATTAATAAACTTTATCATTTTGCATGAGTCATATGGTATTAGTCATCACCTAAGGCTTAGGCTCCATGATGATGATAATAAACTTAATAAAAATCTTGCTTAAAAATACCATAAAAATGAATCAAAAAGATTTTATAGCAATTTAAAAATTGTGTGTCTAAATAGTAAAATTTTATGTGATAAATTCAATTAAGAATTTAATCAAGTAGGAACAAAAATTAGGCTTGAATGAATTAATAAGAAATAAATTAATGGGCTTTGTTAAAAAATTAATTTAGGCCCAAAATATTCAAATGGGCTTATAAAAAATTCCACATGAAAATATTGGGCTTGGTGGAAAAAATAAAGTGGGCTTGGTGGAAAATCACAAATAGGTTTGGCAAGCTTGTTGGAAAGTTAATGGGCTTATTAGGCCCATTTGAAAAATTAATCAATTTTAAAGCCCTTAAAATGGAAAAAAAATAAAATTTATCCCATTAAAAATAAAATTAATAAAATTTTCGTATAAAACTTTCAAAAGAAATTTTTGTGAAATTTTATTTGCAAGAAAAAGGTAATTAAAATTTTCAAACTTGTAAAATTTCATGAGCAAAAATCCTTACGGAAGAAAATTGATATTTAATAAAAATGAATTTAAATTTCAACAAGCTATGTTCAAGCTATTTTATTGAAATATGTGAAAATGTTTAAAAATTCTAAATTATGAAAAATTTTATAGATAAGAAAAAAGTTCATATTTTGGAATTGAGAAAATTCAAAAAATATGTTCAAATTAAAAAAATGAATTAAATTCAACTCTTTACTCAAAATATTAAGTTGTAAAAATAATAAAGATGAAAACCTAAAATCCGAAGCAAATTTTATCAGAGAAAATTTTGTCGCCATGATACTCACAGTATTGTGAAAAATTCAAATTTAATAAAGAAATTTGACAACTTGACACATTGTAGTATAAAATACCAATACATGTTTTTTTGTATTTTTTTGGGGTGATATTGGCATAAATACTACATGGGTATAGATAAAAATATATGACGATCAATTCCTAAAATTTCTTGAAAAAATCTAAAAAAATCCTTTAAATTTAAAATTTTAAACATAACATCATATGCAGAAATGAATTTCAAAATTTCAAAAGATTAAATTTAAATATTAATTTTTTACCTTAATATTCGATTTTCTTACCTAAGATTTGTTCTCTACAACACTCTAAATGGCGATTTTTCTACCATGTGCATGAACGATCATTTAAATATGATCATATAGGTGCTGAAACACCTAATCGACCTAGAGGAGGTCGACCCTACCCCTCTTTGGCTGTTGTTGAAAATCAAGAGTAGGGCAAAGACTAAGTAGGCATGATTTTGTTTAGGTCGTGATAAGCCTTTCACAAAAAAAGGTTTTTTCTAGGCCAACTGCATTGACGTTTACCTAACTAATTACATTGGGCTTTCACATTTTAATGCCAATTTCGACAAGGCTGTGTCCATTAGCTGCTTTTGGGCTTTCATTCTAATGCTAATTTCGATTGTGATGGAACTATCATCTATTCTAGGGTTTTTTTCATTTCATGCCAATTTTAATTGGGCCAAGGCCATCAGCTACTTTTAGGCTTTTAAATTTAAATGCCAATTTAGACTGGGATTGAAACATTAGCTACTCTTGAGCTTTTAAATTTTGGTGCCAATTTCAAGGGGCATAACCTTTAGCTACTCTTAGGCTTTCAAATTTTAGTGCCAATTTCGACTAGACTAAACCATTAGCTATTTTCAGGCATTTTATTTTATATAGGCCAAATGTAGGCCAACTTTATTAGTTTTTTACCAAATGAAGAGAACTTGGACAAACTTCGTCAATCGTCTACTTAATTGGATGAAGCTGGCTTAAAGCGTACTTTACCTACATTCCACATGATCGAATAAAGAAGCCAATTAAATCCACCAATTTTTATTTTAACCAAGTGAATTAGACTAAGAAAAACTCCGCTAATCTTTTTGCTTTATCAAATGAAGTTGACTTAAATCCTACTTTACCTATATTTTGCATGATTGAAAATAGAAAGACATTTGATTCCACTAGTTTTTGTCCAAACCAAGTGACAATGACAAAGAAAAACTCCTCAATCTTTTTGCTTAATCAAATGAAGTTGACTCAAGTCCTACATTACCTACATTTTGCATGATCGGATAAAGAGGACATCTTACTCCACTAGTCCTAACCAAGTGAAACTGACAAATAAAAACTCTGTCGATCCTTCTGCTTAATTAGATGGAGTTGACTTAAATCCTACTTCACCTACGTTTCACATGATCAGATGAAAAAGATACCTTACTCCACCGGTTCCTAACTAAATGAAACTAAAAAAAAAAAAACTCCACCGATCATTCTGCTTAATCAGATGGAATTGAACTATATCATACTTCACCTATATTTCGCATGACCAGATGAAAAGGACATTTCACTCCACCAATTCCTAAAAATGTGAAGTTGACAAATAAAAACTTTATCGATCCTTTTGCTTAATCGGATGGAGTTGGCCTAAATCCTACTTCACTTACATTTCACATGATCAGATGAAGAGGACATTCAATTCCACCAGTTCTTAACCAAATGAAGCTGATAAATAAAAACACTGCCAATGTTTTTGCTAATCAAATAGTGTTGACCTAAATCCTACTTCACCTATATTTCCGATGATAGGATGAGGAGGACATCTTACTCCAGTGATTCTTAGCTAAGTGAAGTTAACAAATAAAAACTCCATTGATCCTTCTACTTAATTGGATAGAGTTGACTTGAAGCCTACTTCACCTACATTTTACATGATAGGATGAAAATGACACTTAATTCCACCTATTTTGAACCTAACCTAGTGAAACTGACAACAAAAAACTCCATCGATCTTTCAACTTCATAGAAAAAAGTTAACTTAAATCCTACTTCACCTATATTTCATATGATCAGATGAAGAGGACACTTATTCAAATATCATGAGGGTTGTAGACACTTAATTTCATTCGGGATCTTGTTTTTATAATCCTAAATATTCAAGAATGAAAATCTAGCAGCCACTTTAGTAGAGGGCAACCCCTTCCAAGTAATTGCATATTTTCAAGACTAATCTAGTTACACCTAAATGGTCACAAGTACATGTGACAAAAAAATGTCATTTCAAGGGTTGATTTCGGATAAAAGATGAATATTCAAAAGAAAAAATTGGTTTTTCAATATTTTCTTGTCAAATGGAAATTCATTTTTGCAAATGATATCATGGTTAAATTTCTCATTTTTTAGAAATTCTTTAAGAATTTTCGTAAAAATTGAGAAGTTGACCATCGTATATTTTTACTGATACTTGTATAGTTTTTATGCCAATACTCACTTCAAAAATATAAGAAATATTTAAGGAAAAAAATTTGTATTAGCCTTTTTACCATGAGGTATCAAGATGTCAATTTTGAGACTTAAATTTGAATTTTTCACAGTACCATAAATATTATGTTCATAAATTTTTTTTAGTAAAAATTGCTTCAGATTTCAAGTTTTCATCTTTATTATTTTTATAAATAGATATTTTGATTAATATGTTGAATTTAATCCATTTTTATAAAGCTTGAATATATTTTTCAAATTTTCTTGTTCTAAGATAGCTTGAATATATTTTTGAAATTTTCTTGTTCCAAGATACAGAGTTTTCTACTTTGTAAATTTTTTAGTGGGATTTTTTTGAGTTAATAATTTTTAAAATTCTTCATCTATTTTCATTAAATTCATATTAAATTAATTTTTGAAAATTTAATTTATTTTATCAGTTTTGTAAATTTAAAATAATAACCAGAAAGGTTTTTGCTAGTAAAAATTTTACGAGTTTGAAAGTTCTAATTATCTTTTTCTTATACATAAAATTTTTCAGAATTCAACACTTGGGATTTTTTATAAAAAATTTTTTATTTTTCATTGTTAAATTTATTTTGGGCTAAATTTCCTTAATGGGCTTAAAACTAGTAAATTTTGCTATCAGGCCTAACAAACTCATTTCATTATCAACGAGCCCACCAATATTTTCCAAGCTCATTTTGTTTTATCAAGCCTAATATATTCATATGGAATTTTCCAACAAGCGCACTTGAATATTTTGGGCCTAAATTAACTTTTCAACAAAGCCCATCTATTTATTTTCTTCTTAATTCATTTAGGTCGAATATTTTTTATAAATTTTCAATTGGGCCTACTATTTGATCAAATTATTAATTAAACACATAATTTTTAATTTGTTATAATTTAATCTTTCTAATTCATTTTTTTGGTATTCTTGATCATGAATTTTTTTTTTTAAGCTTATCATCATCATCATGGAGTCTAAAGCCTTAGGTATGACTAATATATGTAACTCATGCTAGAAGACAAAATTAACTTATCATGCCAACTAATTTCCAACATGATTTATCAAATAAACAAAAAAAAAAAATTGAATGGCCAAATCGCCCAAGAAAGATTTGATTCTTTCTTGGCCGACTCTCTCCCTTATAAATAACAAGAGAATTGTTTAAAAGAAAGACTAATTGGCTTTTGGGAGAAAAGCACTAAAAAACATGCTAAAATTTTTTAGGTTATTAAGCTTCTAACATAAGTTTCTTTATAAAATCTTTAGTTTTTGTTGATTTCATTCAATTTGTTTCCTTTTACCAAGCAAAATTCATGTTTAAGCTCATGAATTTTAATCCATGTTGAAAGGCTAAGCTTGATGGCTATGAACTATTTTCTTTGATTTATTGATTTTGGCATATTTTTCTTAGTGATAGTTTAATTCTACTCATGAAATTTGTTGTTGTTGACATGATGTTGATTTTTGTGCTATAATGTTTGATTTGTCATGTATAAATGATCATATGGATATTATCTTTATTATTATTATTTTGTTAATATGTGATGAAATATATTCATTTGCTTATTTTTCATGATTTCATATATATGTTGATGACGATTTGAACTTGATAAACAATAAGAAATATGTTCATGTTAAGAAAAAAATTTTTCTTGATTGATATTAATGATGATTGAAAAATGAAAATGGCTTAAAATGAAATTTATTTCATGTTTTTATGATATTTAGGACCATTTTGCAAAGTTCGAAAGTTGTAAGGGTCCTAAAATAAATTTTCCAAAAATTGTTTAAAGCCTTGGATAGGTGAATCCAAGATTGGGCAAAACACATGTGCCTTATTTAGTGATAATTTCTGAGTTTTTGATGTTATTTTATAAATATAAAAAGTTTAGGACTAAATTGTAAAAATTAAAAAATTAAAAAATTAATACATTTCTTGCTCAATTGAATAGTACATATACATTCAGGGATGTATTTTATGCATTTTATCATTTGTGAATACATATTTTGGATTTTGGGATCTTTTTGTAATTTTATAAAGTTTAAGGATATTTGTGTTTATATTAAAATTTTTCGAAGGCCAAAAATGCTCGGTCAAACTTCCCTTATAATTTTTGGATGTGATTTTTGTGTTAGTTTCAATATATTTGATGTTTAGTTTTGTGTTATAATCATGTCGGGACCAATTTGTTAACTTAGGAAAGTTTAGGGACCATTCAGAAAACCTATCATTTTAGGTTAAAATGGTTATTTTTAATGTTAAATTTCCTCATTTAGAGCATTTTGATTATTTTTATCATTCCTTCAGGTTTTCGGTGGGTTATAAAACATCAAATAACTTCTAAATTTTTTCAGTTCTTTAAGAAGGTATAAAATGTAATTTTGAAAAAAATTCAAGGTTACAATTATAATTTTTGCATTATAGGTCATCTAATATCTAAATTACTTGTTTAGGGTAAAAATGTCATTTCTTATAATTTTTACATCGTTTAAGGTAATTAGAATACTTTAATGTCAATGGTATACTCCAAAGGCATTTTAGTAAATTTCCTTAAAAAATGTAGTTCTATGTAGTCAACAGGATGCTTTTATGCCAAAGTATGTATTAAGGATAGGTTTACCCTTTTATGATTATTTTTGAATCTTTTAAAGTTACTGAGATACTTTCATATTGAAGGTATAATCGGGGTCATTTTGGTAATTTTGTGTTAAAACCAAGTCTTATGTGATTACTGGGATACTTTCATGTTGAAGGTATACCATAAGAGCACTTTGATAATTTGGCATTAAAACCAAGCCTTTTAGAGTTACTAGGATACTTTCAAGTCAAAGGTACTTTAGAAGACATATTGGTCTTATTGACCAAATTTGAGTTCTAAGAGTTGAGTTTTAAAATTTTTTTTCTAAACCGGGTCTTAGGATAATGTTTTTAATATTCTTAATAAAATTGGAATTTTTAGAAAATTAATGCAATGTCTCCAAGTTAAAATAACACGTAAAATTTTTTTCAGAATATGAGAAGGGTTTTATGAATTATTTTAATAATGAGATATCCTTTTTCTAGAAGAAAATTAGGATTTTTTAATTTTCATAAAATAAAACCTTTTATATTCTTCTGGCTTTCCAGTGGGATACAAAAGATATTTTAGGGTACGAAAAAGAATGATTAAAACTTTCGTATTCTTCCAATCCTCTGGTGAGGCATGAAAGAGATTTCAATTTTCAAAAATATTAAAAACCTAATTTTCTCATACAACATAAAAGATTTAGAATATTATTTTAATATATAGGAATTTTATTTAAATATGAATTTTGAAACCAATATAAAGATTAAAATTTAAATTAACATGTAATTAATAAGGAATTGATTTTCGGGCATCATGAAAGGTTCGATCCCTACTCGTGATTGTAACCAACTTTCAAACTCTTCTATGCGATTTGGTATTATTGCAAATCTTAAAGTTTATTTTTAGGGGTTTTGTGACCCTTGAAATACAAACTATGGTAGGTGACCAATATTACCTAGCCCAAATAGATTGGTGGGGACTCTAAAATAAATAGCAATTTCATAATAACTATTAAGGGTAAGTTGATTGAGTATTTCATTTTAATGACTTATCCCTAGATACAAGGAAAATAAAGAAATAATAATGAAATTGCCCTTGAAAAAATTGAAAAAATAATAATGATATATAGATATATGTAGGAATAAAGGTAGACCAACCATTTAAGTTGGGTTGGTCAAGATTTGAGCCCCGGCTACGTTGCGACAAAGGTTAGTCTTCTTGTATGTTAGTGAGGCTTCATCAACTTAAGCCTTATTGTTGCTAATTTCTTTTCTTTTTGATGGCTCGCTATTGAAGGTTAAATGGCGATTTGATGCTTACCCATAGTCTTTCTTCTAATTTTCACTTCAAGAATCTAAGGATCATTCGATTTTTTCTGAAAAGTCACCAAATATCGAATTATTGTGCATCAATTCAAGGATACAACTTTGTGCAGTTGAATAAGAGCCAACATTTCATTGCTTAAGGAATATTTAAATATTTCTATTAAAATCATAAGAAGTATCACACTTCATCTAAATTCTAGGATCTGTGGAACAATATCACGTTCTTATTCTAACCTGGGAAAAAATCTACTTGATAAAAAAATGGAAATTATAGAATAATTTCAGCCATAAATTTTTCAATATCAAGATAATAGACATGCCATCTTTATGCTTTCTTATGATTGATAATTACCATTTAGGACATCTTTGAATAAGATGAGGAAATGAATTTAAAGGCATGAATAGAGTAGCACTGCTAATATTTGACTTGAAGAAATTGGCATATCAAGGTCAAGGTTAAGCAGGACCAAGTTTAGGTGGATGGTCTTTTTATAAGAATTCCTTGAAAGGCAAACAGTCAAGCTATAACAGTTTTTTAATTTTTAGATACAATATCTCGATAGATATTAAACTAATGTTAGTGAACACCAGGTCTCAAAGGGTTAATTTAAAAGGCTTTTCATAAGCACCAATTCCCAAGGTCGAACATAAAAGTTTTGAAAGATTATTTTGAATCAAATCAATATTTGGCCATTTGACTCAACCTTTTGCTGATGTCATGAAATTTCTAGATATTTGGGATCATTTCTAAATTAGCATGGATGAGTTCTTTTTCTTTGGTGGTTACCTTTGTCGATTTAGGAGCAATGCCACAGCCTTTAAGTTTGTTCTATATCAACCTTTTTCAGGTTTTCACCTAGAACTTTATTTGTTTTTCTCTTTTCTTTTTTTTCTTTTGTTTTTTTCTTTTTTTTTCCTTTTTCATTCTTTTTTTGCAATTGATTGGCCCATCATATTCTTAAGGACTCAAAAATCATCCAAAATGATGAATTTTTAAAGAGTTTCCCAAGAATAGCTCGATAGCTCAAATAGCTATGTTTACTGAGATGGACTTTTATAGGTACATAACATAGGCAATGGTTCATGGTTTAGAAAAAAAAGGAGAAATAGGTCCAAATCAAGTGTTTAAGGTAATTGAACCAAGAATCATTTCTCTTCAAAGGCATTCTTATCCAGCCTATTTCTTTTTGTTAAGTTTTAAGTTTTATTATCCTAGTCTCTCTATTTTTTTTTTCAAAGAAACTCAGAAGTTGAACTTTATTCATCTTCATTCTTGCCCTATTACAATAGGGACTGTCTTTATAGGGTTTCCCCTTTTAATTTTAAGGCTTTACTTCACTTGCCCCTAGTATAAAGGATGATCCTTGATTAAGGCTTAATGAAAGAATAAATCATTAGGCTTAAAGTGGATTGCAAAGGTAACAATTTTCTACATCCATGAAAGGATAGAGAATGATGGCCATTTGTCATTTCAAACAAAGCCATTTGACTTATCAAGTTTTTGGTTAGGAATGAGGGATAATTTTCATTTTAAGATCATTTAGAGTACCTTAACAACATGATGTTGGGCTTAATTTTTCAATTATTTTCTTTTTTTTGACATTTTGGCTTAATGTATGCCCTTCAACATTATCAACTCCATAGCCACCACCAAGTCTTGGTTCTGGTTGAGCCTTGAAGAAAGAAATGGCATTGGTATGGGAAAACTTTGAATCTCATATCTTATTTATCAGGCATTGGATTAAAAATTTTTATCCAAAAAAAAAATGGTATTTTTGGCTCATATTTGTTCTCATTCTTCCTAAATTAAGTATTTGGAAGAATATAAAAGGTTATCCAAATTAATTTGGGAGATCCTAGAATACTATCATTATTTTAACACTTATTGAACTATCAGTACTTGAATTTTTTAGGAGTTCAACTTATTTGTTTGACCCCTAAAGAATCCAAAAAGGAATGTTCAAGTGCGAAAAGTCTATAGTTGAATGTCTAGGACAATCACATAACTAGATATGAAGGACATTTTTTAGAAAATTCAATCTAATGGTGACCACCTATCTAAATCAAAAAATTTTTGAAATGGTCTCATTATCCTAGATATTGGAAATCATTATTAACAAAATTCATGGCCTATGACACCATGGATAATATTCATTTATTCTTTTTAATCATAGTTTTCAAAAAAAAGGATTCGAAATCTTAAAGTTAAGATAGAAACTGCCCCTATTTGGCATACTACCATAAGGTCAATGGCTTTTAGGCCAAAAGTCTTTGATTAGCATCCACTAACTTTTGGCATTTTGCCAGGTCAGTATCCCTAAGAGCTTGTACTTTGCTCTTGAAACCATTGCAGTTTTTTTTATTGAATGGACTTGTGCTTCTTAATGATACTCGCATCTAGTGCTCAAATTATACCATTTCAGGTAAGAAGGTCTCCTATGCTTTGTTGGGATATCAGAGATCATCTAACTCTAAAAGAGCAAAAGAAAAAGCTCGGTGTATGAAATCGTTAAGGCAAGAGACACCTTCATCCTTTTTCTTTTTTGCTTCTGAGAATTGATTTAAGTATTTGCTGGGTCCTTTTGCCTCTTAGCACTTTGAGTTGAAAAATTTTGCGTAGTAGTTCATGAGATATAGGGACAAACTTACTAAGGCTATTAAGTGATGGAACGCTATGGGTGAAGACGTAGTTCGAATGGATTTCCTTGCTTTCTTGACTTTTTATGGTCCTGGCTTCCATCAGCTATGACTTATTGGTATTTATTAATAGCATCACTTTCTCATCCCACTTATGCCACCTATTTGGCATCCATGATCCTTTTAATTTTTATACCACATTTAATTCTTTGTAACACAAATAAAATGTCTGCAAACTCAGGGAAAGCATTTCCAACTAACTTGTCATAGTATAGAGGTGGCAAGGTATCCATGAAATATGCATGCATTTCTTATTAGTGAGGGATGGTTAGATGCGTAAGGCTACGTCTTTCTATCTGTAGCCATATTCTGTATTGCTTTCATTAGGATTCTTTCCCATGTTTTAGACGGTTTTTCGATCTAAAGCAATTTCCAACTTGTGCTCATATTGTCATAAAAATGCTTTAGCCAAATCCCTCTATATGCTTACTTAGCCTCTTTCTAATTTGAAGTACCATTCTACAGTTATCTCAGTTAGGCTTTCAAGAAAAATATGGACAAGGAATTTTTCATCTCCAGTATATCCGACCATTTCGCAACAAAATGTCATCAAATATGCCTTAGGACATGTGAATCTGCCATATTTTTCAAACTTCAAAATTTTAAACTTCGGTAGGATAATCAGATCACGCTTTAAACTAAGATTATCAATAACAACTCTATTATAGAACTTATCCCCTTTTATAGCCTTCAACTTTTTTTCAACAAACTATACCTTCTCTTTTTTGATTTCTACTTCAGTTTGCTTTTAGTCCTTCGACTAATGTTTTTCTCGTCATAAAGGTTGAGGATCTTTGACCTTTTTAATGTAACAATTCTTGCATCTACCTCTTGTAAGGAAGCACCAAGATAAATATGGATGGTTGTTGCTGAAGTATGAACAAGCACGTTTTAGGTGTTTGTTGGTTGCAATTTTGAGAACCCACTGGCTATGTATCTTGAATGTTAGCTAGTTGTCTTTTAGCTTGTTCTCCCTTGGATTCCCCAATAAAAGTATCGATGGTACTTTCTAGGTACTAGTGGCCTTGCTCTCTTACCATTTATATCTGCATTTCTTTTTC
Organism: Adansonia digitata; assembly: GCA_029448705.1. NCBI lineage: Eukaryota > Viridiplantae > Streptophyta > Magnoliopsida > Malvales > Malvaceae > Adansonia > Adansonia digitata. The sequence continues at coordinate 13,514 of JAQSVH010199145.1, forward strand.
TCGTGTAGTATTTTCCATCTAGTAACTCCATGTTATTCCACCTTTAATGCAAAAAACTTAAATTAGTTTGCTTGAATATGCATGTGTCTTATCATTATCCTCGTATGTTTGGTAACTAATAGAAACTTAATATATAGATTGATCAATGAATAAATGAATGAGTGAATGAGTGAATAAAGTAGCATTTAATGGCACATATTAGGTGCCAAGCAATTGGCTAAGTGTCAGACATGGAGATTATTGTAGGGGCCAGAATTCGAGGAATTCAAATCATAATTCAACGCCATTGTTTCATGAACCAAAAATCGTATTTGTAGGATTAAAAAAAAAGTAACAAAAAGGATTATTTTTGCCAGCACATCATTTTTCTAGTTGTGTTAATGCTTCTAAAGAACCTTTGCAGATTCTAATAATTCTTTTTTAACCCTATATTTACAAAGCCAATCAAGTAGCCAAATGGTTATCTTTGTGATCAATTTATTGCCCTAAATATTCTAATGCCTCTAATAGCACAATAAAAGTTTAGTAGCAACATTTAACCTTGGTTAAACCCGAATTACACTGATACATCTGGCATTTTTCTATGGAATGCCCACTTAATCTTGCATGGTATTTGCAATGTGCATTAATGTCCTAACATGTAGGATAACGTTTTTCGTAAGAAGGTTTGTGTACAAGAATAATAGACTGATTATGAAACAAAACAAAGTATAATTTTTTATAGGCCAGTAGGATTGAATAAAATTTGTTTCTCAGTGTTGACACCAAAAGATGATGGGATAGCACTAGGAAGACCATTAGGGTTATGGGATAGGCTAGTCTACAGAGGTGCAGAGTAGGGCATTATTGCTTCACTAAGGTGAATAGGCTAGGGTTTGGAATCTTCTTCCAGTGGTATACTGGATCCAGCATTTAAGTTTTCAAGCACCAAATGCTGGGTCAAAGGCATTAGTGACTCTTAGGGATCAACCAGAAGATCTCCGATAATTTTTGTCAATTTAAACAATTGTTCTTTCATTTCTTGGATCTCATGTCCCATTCCTTTGAGTATTCCTCTAGGGAATTTATTCATGATTCCAATCAATCTCTCGTACTCTAATTTTTCAGATTCACCAAAGATGAAAATGCTTCTAGGCAAAGTTCTTTTTTTATCTCATACATACCCTTTACCATTTTTATTAGTTTATCAAGTTGATTTTTTATTCCTTGGACTTTATGAAGAACTCTTCTTGGATAGACTTTAACATGTTGATTCTTGCCTCCAAATTATCACCCATGGCTTGATCCTTTAAAATATAATAAATTGAATGAATTTCGTACATCATGGAAATTGTGAATGTATGAACATATAAACAAGTGAATATGTGAACCTTGCGGATGTAAGTTTTCATGAGATATGGATGTGATCAGTACTATGGCTCTGATAACTCTAAAATAAAGTTATTTAGTCTCATATGCATATTAAATTAGCTAGGTCTTAGATATTTTTATTTAAATTTCATTAATATTTAGGAGTTTTTAATTTAGTAATATTTTGTTTTCCTTATATTTTAATTACTTAGTTGTTTAAATACTTTCCATATTTTTGTAGGTCAAAACGCAAAGGAGTTTTCAAAAGTATAACAACTTAATGAAGAAAGAAAGTGGACTTAAGCAAGCAAGGTCGTTCCAAGTTGGAAAATTCCAAAAATGCATGTCAAGTTACTTGCAAATCAAGTCTCTCCATTTCAGGATTTTGGCTATAAATATGATTCTTATGTTTAGGTTTTAGATCCATCCTAGATACTGTAAAGCTATTATTCTTAACAAAGAAGAGAAGCTGTTAAGATTTTGCAAGAGGAGAAAGATTGAAGAAGTTGAAGATCGAGACTTAACAACTCTCAGTTTTCTCTTTTCCTTAATCCTTTTATCTTTATTGTAATATTTATGATGGTGAAACTTTATTATTTTGAGTTTTATTTAATCAATATGAGCTAAATTTATTTTTCTAGGATTACAATGGAACTTAACATGTAGGTTGGATTATTTTACTTTTATTTTCCTAATTTAATGATAATTAAGCTGTTTGTTCAATTTTGTTCTTAATGCTTCTAGTTGACTTGCCGCCAATTAGATTGATTTGGTAACCTTAATGAACTTGGAAAAAAGAATTTTGTGTTTAAACCTGGATTGAATGACATATGTTTCATATTTCATATATTAGGATGAATTGATCTGCATGTTAGATAAGAATATACGAGCATGCCGTATGTAACCAAATTAGAGTCTATGCTTAATGAGTTTCATTTAATTCAAATTCCATTGGAATATAGTAAACTAATTAAAAGAAATATTTTTATAAGACCATCGGAAGAAACCTATAAATAAATTAGAACTCTAGGTTAATAGCTCAATATCATTAGTTAAGTTAAGAGGTTAAAACAAATTCAATTGAAGTGTTGAAAGAAATTGTAATCTTAGGCTTTTATTATTGATTAAGTAAACTTCATTTAAATTTCTTTGCTAGTTAGTTAAATTTAATTTTGTTAATTTGGTTTAATTTTAATTTTAATTAGTAAATCTTAGGCTTTTATTATTGATTAAGTAAACTTCATTTAAAGTTCTTTGCTAGTTAGTTAAATTTAATTTAGTTAATTTAGTTTAATTTTAATTTTAATTAGTAATCCTTTAATTATTTTTTTGAATAAGATTAAATTGTGTTAATTTTTGTACTTAGTAGATTTAGTACAATTTCTCATGGGAACGATACTCTATTCATCACTATATTACTTGTTGCGATACGTGAACTTACATAGTAGAAATTTGATAAAAAGTTTTTGGTGCCTTTACTGAAGAATTGTTTTACTAAATTATTATGCTAATATTAATACCAAGCAAATTTAGTCTTACTTCAAACTTTTTATTTTATTTT
>JAQSVH010199176.1:1673-16423 GCA_029448705.1 Adansonia digitata
GTTCGTATTTAATGCTTAATTAAGTACAAAATAAATTCAATAATCTCATTTTACGAACTTCAAACTTAATCAATCATTTCATGCAATTACTTTTGAACGATGGTATATATTTAATAAGTTTGAAGTTTAAATTTTAGTGTTTGCTATCTCTAAATATGATTGATTCATATACTTACTTTTAACATATTTTTAAATTTAAATTTTAATACCTATGACTATTTCTATACTAGATTGATGCCTTATTTATAAACAAATCTTATTTTACCCTAAAACATTCTGCACGATATTATTAATGCATATGCAGACAAAATAGAACTGTAATTAACAATCATACACATACTTTTTTACGTCTATCATTATCATTGTTGAAGAATATATTACTATATATTTAAATAATTACATACCAAATCATTGCTGTAAAATCGTTTTATAATTCAACATATTCATCAATAAACTAAGTTCGAGCATTCTTTTTTTATTCGTATGAATCTTCAAATCCTATTAATGGTATTTGGATTTTAATAATGAAATTTTTTTTTGTTTGCATGCACAGATTTAGACATTTAGCTCTATAACAATAAGACTATCTTATTTGATTTATTAATAATAATAATAATAATAATAACTCAAGTTCCTATTTGCTAGCTACTTTTCAATAGTAACCGTACGTGGAGTACTTAAGAAAAACTTTGATAATTGATTTGCCCATAAAGAGAGAAGAGAAAATCTGAAGAAAAACAAGAAAAATTGAAAGCAAAGTAATCAAGACTCACATGTGATATACATTGAAAAAACCAAAATAAGATTAGGTACATAATCATGGCTGCCTATGTAAGTAGAGAGGGGAGGAAAAATGGATTAACTTGGGAAAAATTTTAATTGTTTTTAATGTTTGTCGTGATTGAAGGAGATGGTGTAATCACAAGATCCCATAATTCTAAACAAGGTACAAAAATCTTGCATAGATGATATATGTTTAAATAAGAGATGGTTATGTAATCTGATTTTTTTTAATATTTTATTTAAATTTAATTGAATTTAAAATATAAATTCATTCTATAATTTAAAAATATTAAAATATAATTTTTATATTAATATTATTAAATTAAATTAATCGAAATAAAAAAGTTTACTAATTTTAATCTAAACTTATATAAAGATTGGATAAACGTATTTTGATTGAGCTCAAATTAAATTGAATCGTATTTTAAAATTAAAATAATATATTTTATTTAAATTTAATTTAAAATATAAAAATATTAATAAAAATATTTTTTTAAATATATTTAACCTTATCAAGTGGATAAAATTAAAATAATATATTTTATTTAAATTTAATTTAAAATATATAAATATTAATAAAAATATTTTTTAAATATATTTAACCTTATCAAGTGAATAAAATTAGGGCCGAATTTATAATTATAATTTTTCTTTTTATCGCTGCTCGATTTGGATGGGACTCCCAAAGCTTTCCGACCCTTTGAATGGGTAAGAAAGCTTACGCGGGGGCAAAAAACATGTATTATGGGATCAAATCGTAATCTAGTATTGTCAACACTGAAATGATGATTATCCCACCCAATTGTCGTCAGGCTAGGAAATGACCAGTTGGCCAATCGTAGCTAACCTCGAAATTGGTCACCTTTTCCAAGTAATCTTTTATCCTTTCAAGAAACAAGGCAGATAGATGGGTTTTTTCACCAAGCATCTTTTCATTTGACACCTTAAAAACTGTTTAACTAGTAAAATCATGTAAGAAAGATATTTCTTTTTTCTCTTTTCAACGTACCCATGATTTTTAATGTCCTTTTACATTTATTAAGTTTTAACATGCCCAAAAAAAAAAAAAAGCATTATTAAATCTATTTTTAATGTCTTTTTCTAGTATATTATCGAAAATTAAAGTAGTTGAAAATAAAAAAAAATTGAAATTTCCTTATTTTTTTCAAAGGGTTAGGTTTAAATATGAGATTGATTCAATTTGAATTATTATTTATATAATAAAAAATAATTTTTAATTTAAATTTAATTATAAAAATATATTAATATTAATTTTTTTTAAATAATAAAACGGACGTACTGATCGAGCTGGGTTGAGCCATGGTAAAGGATTTGAAAAAAAAAAATTTGGACTTGAGATCTTGCCCGAGCTATGAACAAGTCCATTCCAAATTATCAGGCTTTGTTCCTTAGTCACTCAAAATATATTTGTTAAACATTCAACTTAAAATAAATTGATAATAGAGGGAGAGATCCAATTTGAGCATAAAAAATCATAGGAAATCTAATAATTAATGGATGTTAGATTGAATCATTTTAACGGGATTACAATATAAAATCACATGAAATTAAAAAACTTAACCAATATAATATAACACCACTTTAATAGATTTCATCTCGTGAAAGCCAAACATAAAAACCTACCACGTGACAAACTTAAAAAAAAAAAAATAACAAACAAAGATCACGTAATAAAATCTGAGCTCTGAGCATCCAACCTAAAACCAATTAATAATAGATTAAGATATCTAAAATGAATATAAAATCATAATAAACCTCAAATTTAATAACTATGATATAACCAAAGCTTTAACGATATTCACAAAGCAAATTCATGGTAATTAGTCCATGAAGTGACATATATTTCTATTCATTTTTCTTAATTGTTTCAAATTAATATACAAATATGTAGGTAGTTTGGCTTGTAGGTAACAACTAAGGTACAACCAAAAAGTTGTAGCAAATTAATAGAGAGTGAGTCCAAGTCATACAGATCAAATCAGATACAAAGTATCATTTAAATTCCAGCTTTGTTCTTAACCCTATGTGATAAAACATCACATATGATAGAGCTTAGAATATGAGCTGTTTAGCTCAAAACCAACATTTTCAAAATAGCTGGTTGTAGGCAAATTTGTCAATCTTGAATGTTGAATATTTATTTGAAGAACGAAAAGGGTACCTATAACAGTAGATTTGAACATAATGCGAGTTTAATGTACATCAATATTTGTTAGATTTTGGGGATTACATTTCATATTTAAAGTTACTCGGTCTTTCTTATTTTAATAAAACAATAGTTCAGATCTAATTATTTTATAGATTTATATTTGATACATTGATAGTGAATCACATGATGTCATTTATTAAAAAATATAGTTATTTGTATTTTATTAAAAATTTTTAAAATTTTATATTTATTTGTTTATTAATGAGGTATCATTGTTTGATTCATTGATGGTATTAACAAAACAACATTTCAAATCCAAGTATTGAATGAATTTAAATTAGATATACTGATAATGAATCATATAATGTTATCTATTTAAAAATATAATTATTGTATTTATTAGTAAGAAATTTTAAATTTTAAATTTTATATTCATTTATTAATGAGGTCATCATTGCCATGTTAGTATAAAAATGTTTTTTTTTTAAAATTAATTTTTTTTTATTTTAGAGTTTTTTTATGTTGATGTGACATTTTTTATTACGTGTCACTCTCAAATCAGTTGTCGACTACTGAGTTAGTGTTTGACTAACAATGTTAGTCTCCAAAGGTCAATATGTTGTACAGAATGAAACTTACAATTTTTTAATTGCCAAATTGAGAATCAAACTAAAATATATGAACTAAACAAGTATTTAACCCTTTTAAAATATATAACATGTGACAATCTTTTAATTCAATTTTATTTGTTTAAAAAAATACTATAATTATATTAAATCAAAATTAACTTTTTTATCATCTTATAAAGAGTGAGATGTTTATATATAATTGAATTGCACGTGTGTATTTTGAGTCAGATGGTGATTCACACGTGCTAAACCCAATCAATTGCTTCCAAAGTATCATTTTGGTCATAAAATCCAGTTGTATATTCAAACCTCATCATACAAAGTGGAACATGCAATTATTATTTACCACACTCAAACATTTATTGGTATTTATAAGCATTTTGGATTTCTTTAATATTATTAAGAATTGCATGTATATATGGTTTGCATGGTAGGTACTAGACCCAAGAGATAAGATATCCAAAAAATACCAAAAAAAAATGGTGGGTGTTGTTGATTTTTGAAGATTATAGTATAGAATTTGGGAAATTGGGAGCTATAGTTCCCAAAGTAGAGGGGGAAAGAGATTGTTTGGGATATTTTGTCATGCACTAAAAAATAGAATAAAATTTCCATTTTCAACATTTTTGGCATTCGTGTATTTTTATGTGTTATAATTAATTTTGTTCATGTATTGAGCAAATTGTCCAGCTCGACAAATTTAGCCTGGGTACAAGTTTTCTTAATTTGAACCAGCTTGATAAGCTCGAATTATTATTTAAATACTAAAAATTCATTTTAAATTTAATATAAATATAAAAAAATATACTTTAATTTTAATTTTTTAATATTATTTTAAATAATGCAACTAGCTTTCAATCGGCCCGACCTTGGTCTAAGTAAGGAAATAAAAAAATTTCGAGCCACGACTAGCTTGGCCTATGAACCCCTCCAATTGTAATCATGTTTAAGATTTTATTTTTATATAAATTTTGATATATTAACAATTTATATTTTATAAATTTTATATATTCATATATTTATATTATATGATTACATTTTATTTAAAGTTATCGAATTGAGCCTTCACTATCCTTTCTCTCTCTTACCAAATCCGTATCTTGGAAAATAGAATAAAAGTTTAAAGAGTTCCATTTTCAAGTTTTGGGATTGGCGGAGTCTTTTCTCATTCCTATCCCGCAATTACTTTATAGCTAAAAAAAATAGAATAAAAGTTTGAGAAAGAAAGAGAGGAGAGAGAGGGGGGTAGAGGAGCAAAAAAGAGGCCACCGAAAAGCAATATCACCTTATCATGAAAGCAATAAAATTGAAATCCACACCGATTAGACTGCCCAACCCACACGGATTTACCATTGCAAACTCAACACATCACAATTACTACCACTCATTCACCCACACGCCCACACTCCAACAATACACAATGGTAGTATAAAAAATAATTAAAATACGATATTATATTACATAAAATATGATATAAATTATTTATGAATTATGTAGTTTGTTCAATTTGTATTGAATTAGATTTGAGTTTAAATTTTTTTAATTCAAGTAAGTAAGGCTCAACTTAAGTTTGGGCAGAGAACTAAAAACATTTTGTATTGTGATCCAAATAAGCCTATAAACACTTTCATGAATGTATCAAAATTTATATAATATAAATTAATAATATATTAATTTTTATAAATATATATTACTTTAAATACAAATAATAACATAAAAATAATATAAATATGATAAAATTAAATAGATCGTCAAATCTGCTCTCTTCCCTATTTCAACACTTCTCTTTTTCTACATGCTTTTCTTCTTTTTTGGGTTTTTGAAGTATGGGAAATCACAAGTCAACCTTGCCTCATCATTTGGTCTGGGTTCTTCAAAGCACCACCTCATATCCCACTTTCTTTTTCATTTTTGTTTGCTTTAAGATTTTTTTTTTCCCTTTTTTCTTGCTTTCACTCAATCAATCCTCTATATAATTCACCACTCTGCATCATTCACTCCTTCACCATGGGAAACATGAAGGTGCATCAGTTGTCACGTGGATTCTGGGATCAAGAACCATTGCTCACCCTTGGCAGCTGCAAGCGCTTACGCCCTCTTGCTCCTAAACTGCACCAGCCCAACTCCACCGATACCGTCTCATCTTTCGACCTCAAGAGCTTCATTAGACCCGAAAGTGGCCCTCGAAAGCTTGGTCCATCTGACGAGAGGCGACAGTCTCCTCAGGTAAACAACGCCCCCACTCCCTCCTCTATTAATTGCTTGTACCCTGACTCTTATGTTAACATTATTTCATGTACCTTCCGATATCTTTCATCACGGTCAAACTTGGCTGCTGAATATGACTTCCAGCAACCCTTGCGTAGTTTTGTTTCTGTCCAAGTCAACAACCTTATTATTTGCAAACTATTTTATAAATAAACCACCCTGTCAGTGACGTACAGGCTAATGGTACGATGAAACCCATTTTTTTCCGATCAAAATTTGAAGATAAAGATGAGATTTCGAAATTAATAACTAAGTTCTTCTGATCTGTTAAGGATGTTGCATAATCATGATCAGGGATTAAAATTACGTGACTTTTTGGGTTGGAGAGAATTGAAACGGTAAAATAGTAATTGTCATGCTATGATGAAACTGTTATTTAAATCCGAATATATTGGAAGAATTTTGTGTGAACCTGAAACTTTACGATCTTGTAGGTGGAAACGCACCCTGGGGGAACGCGGTGGAATCCGACGCAAGAGCAGATAGGGATTTTGGAGATGCTGTATAGAGGCGGGATGCGAACTCCGAACGCGCAACAAATAGAGCAAATCACGGCGCAGCTGGCGAAGTACGGCAAGATTGAAGGCAAAAACGTTTTCTACTGGTTCCAAAACCACAAAGCACGGGAAAGACAAAAGCAGAAGCGAAACAGCCTCGGGCTTAGCCATTGCCCGAGAAACTCAGCAGCTCCCAGTACCACCATAACTTTGGATACTAGGGTTCGTAAAAAATCCCCATTGATTTTATTTATATTAGGGTTTTATAAACATGGAAAGCTGATCAAATTTTCATGCATGTTTCTTATAGGTGGAAATAATGGAACGAGAGGAGCTGGATAGTCCATTTAAGAGGAAGTGCAGGAGCTGGTCATTTGAGAGCTTCGAAGAAGAAAGCAGATCTTCAAGCAAAGAAGATGAAAACAGAACTCTGGAGCTATTCCCATTGCACCCGGAAAGCAGATGAAAGGGTTTGAAAAACAAATGATAACAATAATAAAAAAAAAAGCTGCTAAAAAGCCAAACTCTGTTCCCATTATGATCTGCTTCGATGATGATGATGATGATGATGATGTGGTGTAGCTTTTTTATTTTTTTTCCCTTTCCTGTTCTTCTTTTGTTGCAGGAAAGAAGAAAGACAAAAGTTGTCTCACTTTGCGCTCTACTGCATATGCTTATTTATTCCTGACTTAAAACCAAGTTACTCTCTTTATTCTCTGATCAAATCAGCTGGTGAATGACCCTTTTGATTATGGGAGAAACTTGTTGAAATGAAAGTTCTAGGTTAAAAGAAGTGACAACTTGCTTCTTCTATCATTCATCCCTTAGCCTTGCCTACTTCCTTGAATCTTGCATATTGCAATTAGTTTTTTTTTCCCCAAAATTGAAAAAGAGTTGAACAAAAGTAGCCTAGGTGGATCATGGGTATTCTCAAAATAATTAAAATTAAAATGCATGATCTATCTTTATTATGATTCTCTGCAAATTTTTGTTTCTCTAAAGTATAGGGGAGAGGTAAGGGTGCTTACAACAGGGATTGTTTGTGAGACTCGAACTTTAGTTCTTATTAAAACAATAATGAATACTCAATCAACTGAATCAACTCATATTGACATATTTTATATGATTCTTGTTCTATTGTTTGGAAGACTTCTATAAAGTTGCAATCTTGCCGACAGCCATCTAGTGGCTAACGATTTGTAATAGCATAAGAATGTGAGTTCAAATCTTAGTATCTCCACACCAACCTTAAATTATAAAAAATAAATTAATTAATTAAAAGTTGCAATTATATGTATCCTACAAAGAGGATGAATGGGCTTTTTTTTTATTAAAAATTTAATTTAATGTTAAATAATTAATAATATTCACATTTTGGCTTTATGGTAAGCCAAGGTTAAAAATTTCAAATTAATCTACTCACTTACAAAAAGTAAAAAAAAAAAAAAATTATTTGGTTTTCCTATTCAATAAATCTCCAATTTTATACATCATATATAGGACTGAAATAAACCCTTTATTCTTGTTATTGAACTGCTCCAACCGATCAATCCAGTTCGATATTAGATTTTCGAGTTTTTTTTTTTTGGCTTAGCTTCCTTACTCCTCTTCAAAATATCATGCTAAGATTTAATAGAAGAAAACAAAACCGTACAAGCTACGATAGGGTTGTTATGTATTATTTCTTTGTGTGTTTTGTGATCATTATGTAGATAGATGACTTTCAAATTAAAATCATTAAAATGGCAAGGCATTTACATAACTATATATATTGAGAAAATGTCTTATTGGCTTTTTTTTATTAGTATACTAATTGACACATTATACTATTTTTTTTTAAATATGTGTAAGTTAATTTGAAGACATGAGTGATGAATCAATACGTAATTTCCTTAAATGATTTGATATCACGAGTCAATTAACTTAAAAATTTTACTGAAAATCAAAATAATAATAAAAAAATACGGAATTTTTGTTTCGTTCATTTTTTTATATAAACATTTATAAAAAAAAACCAACTCTTAAAAAAATTACTCATTTTGGTCAATAAATTCTTCTTCATTACTTTATAATAATTTGATAATTTTTTACGTACTTTATATCATTTATTTTTATTTTTCCCTGTTTTTTACCCACATAATTTAATGGGTGTATCAATATGTAGTAAGATAAAAAGTTCATTAGAGTCTTCTAGGAAATGGGAAATGCTTAAGATTCTGCTAAGTCATAGGAACAATAGCCCAACAGGCCCAGGTTTATATTATTATATACAGACCTTTTTAAATAGGCCGAGTTAGCCACCAAATGCAGGCCCACAGCTTCGACAATACTAAAACACGATTTAAAAAAATAATTAAAAAGTAATATAAAATATGACATAAAAAAATAATAATACATAAATATCTAATAATTTTTATAATATAAATGATTAATATATTAATATTTATATAAATATAAAATATTTTAAATATAATTATAACAACATAAAGTATACAAACATTACATAGATACATGAATTCTCGGCAATCATAGTGAAAATTTTAGATTCGAAAAGAAAAATTAACAAAATGATATTTTATTATTAAAATATATTAAAAATAAGCGAAACAAATGGTAATATATTACTTCTCTTAATAAAAATTGGATTTGTAAGTATTATATTCCAATGTCAAGACTCAATATCCATATACAATTATTTATGAATAAAAATAAGTGCATTTAGAATATTATTTTAGGCTTTGGGTGAAAATTACCAAGTAGAAAACTGCAAATATTTTTTTATTATTAAAAATGAAAGAAAGAAAGAAAATGGACTTTTACATCATTAATTACAAGATAAACATCGTTGAAATACAGTTAAACATGATTTATTAGACCAAGTAAAAAATAAGAAAAAGAAAAAGGATAACTCTTTGGCTAAGTCAAACAACATGTATTACGCAAAAAATAAACAGAATTCGTTTATATAAAATTTACAAGTGGATTAAAATATGTTACATGTGAAAAATGTTTAATACTAATATATATATATATAATTCGTTTTATAATAATAATTAGAAGGAAATGTCAATCAATAACTAGTATTGGTTAATGAATTATTCTTTTTAATGCATTATAAATGTAAAAAAAATTACTTAAATAATCTTTAATTAGTGTTTTATGCACCGGTTAACGATAGTCATAATAATAAAAATTATTATTCCAAACGTTGGGAATTCGAAATTAAAAAGTTATCAAAAATTTTATTATTTATTTTTAAATATATACTAATATTATATATAATAAAATTTTAATTTATATATCAAATTAAAAAATTTTACTATTTATATTAAAATAAAATAAAAAAATATGATTTAATCAATGTTTATAAATATTATTTAAGAGTTAGAAAATTATTTTAATATTTATCTTAAAGAGGATAATTCATCAATCATGCTTTGATTTCATTAAATATCACGTCAATCGATATTTTAACATTTTTAAATGGAAAATTAAAAAAAAAAACATTTGAGATCAGATGAATGAATGTCTAAATTCATAGATGACGTGAAAAAAAGAACAAAAAAGGAAGACAAGAGGCATCCTGTAACGGTTGACGGGCTTATATTGTCACGTGTCATTTGACTGCACTCCCCCATTGTCACGCAGATTTTGTCAGACCGCTAAGATTTCATTTCCATTAAAAGATTAAAAGATCAGACGGCGGATATCAACTTTTTTTTTCCTTAAATTGCCTACCCTATAAAAACTCCAGGGTTCCGTTCTTCGCCGGTTGCGGTGCAGTTTCTCTGCCCTCCTTATTATTTAAAAAAAAAAATTCGAACTTTTTTTTCAAAAACATTTGTTTTCCTCCGTCGGCGTTGTCTTCCTTCCGGTTCTCCTCCGGATTTCCGACGATTCTATCCCCATTTTACCCCACCCTTTCCTCTTTAATCCCTAAAATACCAAAAAAAATCCCTAAAATCTGTTCATTTTTTTCTCAATAGATTTGATTTACGAGCAAGAGGAGAGGGGAACAAAAAAAAATCCAAAAAAAAGTAGGATCGAGGAGAGTTAGTGTTAGGGGTTTTTTTTTTTGAGTGAATGGCGCAGATTCAGGTTCAACATCAGGCGCCGGTTTCCGGGCCAAACGTTGTCGCACCGGGACCCGGAGGAGTGCCACTCATGCCAACGTCGCTTTATGTTGGGGATCTTGATGCTAACGTTACCGATGAGCAGCTTTACCAACTGTTTGGCGAGGTGGCTCCGGTCGTCTCTGTAAGGGTTTGCCGGGACACCGCTACCGGTCGCTCTCTCGGCTACGGCTATGTCAATTATAACAACCTTCGAGATGGTTAGGCTTCTGCGTGGCTGTAAAAGATTAGTCCTTTTTAAGTAATTTAAGGCTGTTTGGAGTATTATTTAGTTTGATTGCGAATTCTTTTGTAATGTGAATATAGATTATTGATTTTTTTTGGACAAATTTTATAAATATAAGGTTATTTGAATATACCTTCAACGTATTAAGGAAGTGTTGATATTGATGAATTTACTGTAATTGGAACGGTATTCTAGCTGATTACGTGACTATACCAATTTAATTCCGAATTTTAAGTGTATCATTGTATGCTATTCGCCGGTTGCCATTGATAGTAAATTGGTAGTGTTTTTAGTAAGTGTAAATGCTGTTAAACTTGAAGTATGTCTGGCTTTCGAATTTTGCATAATGTATGTAGTTTGTAGCTATAAGAAAGTATCTTTCCAAACATTTGAGTTTTGGGGGTTTTGCCAATTTTGCCTAGCATTTCAATGATGTGCTTGAATTTCTACACTATAAATTAACTTTAAAAAAATAAATGAAGCTTCATGATTCATTTATTTGAAGTTAATGTTTTAGATAATTTTAATTTGGGAGAAATTTATTCTTTTTCTTGGAATTGCTCTAGTTAATTAATAGTGCATTTTTGTTTTTCTTGCCTGCAGCTGCTAGGGCAATGGATCTACTGAATTTTACTCCGCTGAATAATAAGCCCATCCGGATCATGTATTCTCAGCGTGATCCTAGTCTTCGTAAGAGTGGTACCGCAAACATATTTATCAAGGTATTAATTTGTTTACAGTATTTCCTTTGTTTTCCTTTCTTCCATTTGGTTACCTGTTTCTCTCTAAGTAATTTTCACTTCTGAAGTCAGAAGAATGGTAATTTTGGTTGGATGTTCTTATTGCTTAGGCCTAATAGGCATCTTGCTGTTGCCTGTTTAAACTCTCTCTGTGCACGGTAAATTTTCATGCAGAGATATTTTCAAATGGTCCTTTCTTTGACTTCCCTCTGTCTATTTGTTGCAATCATTTACATGCATGCATAATTTCTTCATTGAAAAATGATATGATTGGCTTTTTATGTTTACCTATACTTTTTTTTTCCGGTTTGACTGCAGAATCTGGACAAGTCTATCGACCACAAAGCATTACATGATACATTTTCTTCATTTGGCAACATTCTTTCATGCAAGATATCTACTGATGGTTTTGGCCAATCCAAAGGCTATGGTTTTGTACAATTCGACAATGAAGAATCTGCTCAAAATGCAATCGATAAATTAAATGGCATGTTGATCAATGACAAGCAGGTTTATGTTGGACATTTCCTTAGAAAGCAGGAAAGAGAGACTGCATTGAATAAGGCCAAATTCAATAATGTTTATGTGAAAAATCTTTCTGAGTCTACAACAGATGAAGACTTAAAAACAATTTTTGGTGAGTATGGTGAAATTACTAGTGCTGTAGTTATGAGGGATGCAGATGGGACATCGAAGTGTTTTGGATTTGTCAACTTTGAAAATGCTGATGATGCTGCTAAAGCTGTTGAAGCTCTTAATGGAAAGAAATTTGAAGAGAAAGAATGGTATGTTGGAAAAGCCCAGAAGAAATCTGAAAGAGAAAATGAACTAAAAGCTCAATTTGAGCAAACTATGAAGGAAGCTGCAGAAAAATTTCAGGGTGCGAATTTGTACATTAAAAACTTAGATGATAGTATCAGTGATGAAATGTTGAAGGAGCTTTTTTCAGAGTTTGGTAGCATTACTTCATGCAAGGTTTGGTGAAATGCTTCTAAATTATTTGATTGTTGATGCTAACTACTGTAATCGAGTTTCTCTTGATGTTTATGTTATCCCCCTTTTGCCCCTCAAAATTATACAGGTTATGCGTGACCCTAGTGGAATTAGTAAGGGCTCTGGGTTTGTTGCATACTCAACTCCTGAAGAAGCCGCTCGTGCTGTAAGTTTGAATTATTTTTTTCCTTTGGGTGTTCATCTCAATATGAGATCATAATCTAATACATATTGCTACCATCTACAGCTTGCTGAGATGAATGGTAAAATGGTTGTTAGCAAACCACTTTATGTTGCACTTGCACAAAGGAAAGAAGAGAGGAGAGCAAGGCTACAGGTAATATGAGCAAGGATAATTTCTTGGACCATTTAATTTTTGTAGTGTTTGTGCATACTTTCATTTTGGCATCTATCTCTAGTCCTGTCTGTCTATTTAGTAAAGGGACATGTATTTGATATTTCTGAAATTCTTTCCAAGTTTGTGTTCTCAATCTTTGCGAAGTGTTTCTAAATAGTTCTAAGAATCAATATGTATTTTAATTAGTCTTTTCACATATGTCTATTTTACTTTATTCAGGCTCAGTTTTCTCAAATGAGACCACTTGCTATCCCCTCAGTTGCTCCTCGTATGCCAATGTACCCTCCTGGTGCTCCAGGTCTTGGCCAACAATTTTTATATGGGCAAGCACCTCCAGCGATCATTCCTTCACAAGTAATATATCTTTCACCCTTGTCTATCCTCTTAACTTGACATGCTTGTTCTTTTGGATGTTTGGATGATTTGATTTTTTTTTTGAGAAGAATCCCTACTGCTCCTTCTGCGCCCCCCCCCGGTCCCCACTTTTCCTCCGAAGACAGCCCACCTCATGAATAATTAGGATTTTGTCAGTTTTATTCTCTACCTGTATTGGGTTTCAAATAGGTAACAAAGTTTGCATCGCATCGAGGAGATTTCAATGTGAAAATGATTATTTCTTATGATACCTATTCTAGGCTAGTTTTGGTTATCAGCAGCAACTGGTTCCTGGAATGAGGCCTGTTGGGCCCGCTGTACCAAACTTCTTTATTCCAATGGTACAGCAGGGTCAGCGCCAAGGGGGACGACGAGGAGCTGGTGCTATCCAACAGACTCAGCAGCCAGTGCCATTGATGCAGCAGCCGGTAAGCTGTATCCATATATGTGTGCTAGCCTGTATTTCATGCTTTTGCTTTGGCTGAAGTTTTTTGTTTTAATTCATCCAACTTGTTCCAGATGCTGCCCAGAGGACGTGTCTACCGTTACCCACCTGGTCGTAACATGCCTGAAGTTCCAATGTCAAATGGTGGTGGAGGCATGCTTTCTGTTCCATATGACATGGGTGGCATGCCCTTGAGGGATGCAAGCATCGGACAGCCTATGCCAATTCCGGCTTTGGCTACGGCTCTTGCAAATGCAACACCTGAACAGCAAAGGATGGTGAGCCCATTTGTTGCTTTCTTTGACAGATGGTATTTTTTTCGTTTGATTTAATTACCTTCAAGATCTTTATGCTTTCAATTTGTGACTGGTGAGCAGATGCTGGGTGAAAGCTTGTACCCCCTTGTGGAACGGCTTGAGCGTGATGCAGCAGCCAAAGTTACAGGCATGCTTCTGGAGATGGACCAAACTGAGGTTTTACATCTCCTTGAATCACCGGAAGCTTTGAAGGCTAAAGTAGGCGAAGCCATGGAGGTGTTGAGGAGTGTTGCTGCTCAGCAGCAAGCCAACAATCCAACTGACCAATTGGCTTCGCTATCCCTGAATGATAACCTTATTTCCTGAGTGACTGGAACCTGGATCTAGTTTCTTGGTAGAGAAGTTGCTAGACCCTTTATCAAAACTGGGCTATCTTAGTTTATTAGGGTTGAAGTCTGGAACCTCTATCTGTGCTTTGATTTTTATAGGTTTTTAGGGTTTCTAATACTTGCTAGACATGGTTTTGTTTTGGTTTGGCTTATTAAGTTATTTTATTTACCGGCTTGTTACGGATAAGCATAAGTTTGTTTGATGACTTGATGTTATTAAAAAATACTTAGAGATCAAAATACTTTGGTTCTCAATATCTCTTTGACATGCTTTCGAGGATACTGATTACTGGAGTAGGTTCAAGTGCTAAGTTTGTGAAGATAGTATATGCTTTATCGTACGGTGTTGAAACAAGTTTCGGTGACAAGTTTATTTTATTTTATTTTTTTATTATTTTTGTATAAAGGAGATTGTAATCCTAGAGATAAAGAAAGGATTATAGATGTTAGGATTCGAATTTTTAATTCATAAAATATCATATAATTA
>JAQSVH010199216.1:0-16414 GCA_029448705.1 Adansonia digitata
AATTATATTATCTACAATGATAAACTTTGGTAATTAGATAATATAATTTACGTAATTATAATATTTTATGTAATACTATTTTCTATGACCTATTGATAATATATTCTTGTAACTTATAAAAGTTTTATGTAAATATGATGAATTTATGTATTACAACTTTATCATATTTTATCATAATTTATATAAATAATGTATACATGTAATTGTAATAAAATACATAATATAAATTTATTTTATCAATCATAAAAATTAATGTAATTGATAATATAATTTATGTAATTGTAATATTTATTGGTAATTTTTTGAATCATAAAGATTTATGTAACTTTTAATATGTTTATGTAATTGTAATATTTTATATTATATTATATAATAGTATGTGTAAAAAAAAAAAAGCACCCAAACATAACAACCTGTAATCTTATCACAAGCTCTTCCTTAGGAGAGCATTGTAGACGCCTCTCTATCTGTGGCTTTAGTCAAGTTTGGGATAACTTTAAAAAAGATAGATTCACATAGATGGCTAATCTCATATAAAAAAAAAAATTATGACAACTCTCAATGATTTGCGTCTAATCGCTAACTTCATATTTGGCACATTATGACAATATGCCAAAAAATAAAAAATGAAAACAAGGGGCGTTCGAGGCTTGATTGTCATGGGGTAGGTATTAACACCACAAAGCATTTGTTTGAAAATGATACCAATTAATCATGTATTATTTTTTATCTTTGTTATAATGATCTTGGGATTTCCAAGATATTGACAAATTTTAGAAAAAGACTAAAGATTTAAAGAGATGGATTTTGAAAAACCATAAAATGAGTTGCAACTGATCCTTTTTTGCTATATGTGAGTGATTACCTATAAAAATTAATCTTTTTAAGAAACACTAAAACTATTTAAGATCTATCAAAAGAAAAATTTTTAAGGTTTGTGTTTAAACTAGGAAAAAACAAAAATAGATCCTAGAATCGATTACTTGAATGGAATGTGTTAGCACCCCACAATGTCTGTACATTAGTACCAATTAATCATGTATTATCTCTAATTCAACAAAAAAGTTAGTTTTAACTATAGCATCAAACCATAATTCATACAATCAAACCGTATAATTAATTTTAGAAGACAGTTAAGAATGGAAGAAGATTTTTTTTTTCAAAAAATTTTCCTACATCCCCCTATAGATAGGACAACGTAGGAAATTTTATTTTTAAAATCTTTCTCGCTCTCTTTCTAAGGCGATATTCTTTTGCAAAAGATATTTACGGGAATTTTCCGTTGATGTCTAGGGAAAATCTAATAATTATCTCCACTCTGGAAATATTGTTTTATTTAAAAAATGTAAAATGACTCCATTGTAATGTCTTAAATGCATGATCAAACATGAATATAATGGTTATAGAGAGCACAAATGAATAATGACATAAATTATACAAATTTATAATAAATCTCATTTAATTCATTGAAAAGCAATTATTGTCTTCTAAGGAGGATGTCACAGAGGTTTCTTTGACAGAAAACGTCCAAGGTCTTTTCTCAATTGGAAGAACCGAACGACTTATTCTTCTGCTCGAGGGCCTAACATTACCGCAAAAAAGATAACGGTGTTCCTTTGTAAAATGACTATTGTGCTCCTTTTAACTCCCAACAACAATACCATCTTACTAAGTCATGCCTATCTTTTTCATTTTATAAAATATATTTTGTGAAGTAAGGTAAATAAAAAAATTAGATTAAAAGAACTAAAAGGACACACACGATAAAATGAACTGCAATGAAGTAAATATAATCAAGTACAAAGGCTTTTTTATTAAAATATTATTAAAATTTTTTTATTTATGGTTTTAAGCTGTTTTTAAATATTTATCAAAATAAACTTACCGATTTCTTAATAAAATTTTTTCCCACACATGTTGGGAAATCAGCAGCTAATGTGCCGATTTCGCAATATCATTTTTTTTCATGTTGAGAAATCGACACATGTGCCGACTTCCCAACATGTAAATTTTTTTTTCCACATATTTTCTAGCATAAGAATTTTCTTTTCAAGTTTGGAAATCGGCAACTCAAATGCCAATTTTCCAATAATTTTTTTATTTTGTGCAAAATTGGTTTTTTAAGTGCTTTTTTTTAACCAATAACAACTACGAAATTGGCAATTGAATTGCCAATTTCCTAGTTGAATGTTGGGAAATCGGCACTTGATTGGCCGATTTTCCAATGATTTTTTTTAATAGTTATAGTAAAATTTTTCAAATATTTATATATAGATATTGTGTTGGGAAATCGACAATTCATTAGCCGATTTACTAACAGCTTCTAGTTTATATATATATATATAATTATATATAAAATTAAGGGTCATGGGCGCTGCATCCTAACATGTGAAAAAAAATTACATGTTGGGAAATTGGCACCTAATCTACCGATTTCCCAACATGTAAAAAAAAAAAAGATTTTGGAAAATTGACACATTAGGTGCTGATTTCCCAACATGTGTGCAAAAAATTCTATTTAAAAATCAGCGTATCAAATGTCAATTTCTCAATACACTTCAAAACAAGCTTATTTTGATAAATAATTTAAAAACGATTTAAAATCGTAAATAAAAAAATTAATAATATTTTAATAAAAAGCCAACAAATAGATGGCAATGCAAATAAAGTAAATAAATAGAAAATAAGTAAATAAGTGCATAAATAGCAAAATAGCCAAATAAACAAATAAAATAACAAGGTTCAAATATGGGGAAATGTATTCACTCTTTCTAGGAAGGACATTTGAATGCTTGAGAGGAAATATCAAACAAATTTGAAAGAAAAAAAACCCGGTTTTGGGCAAGAAAATTTGGTTTCTAACTCATAGGGCATTCAAAACTCATCGGGTATTCGAATACCATGAGAAAGTTATTTGAATGCCTATAGCCATTTTTAAAATATTGTTGAAACGTTTAAAGGGTATTTAAATACTATTTATGAAAAACTAGAATTTTGTGAAAATCAATAAGGGTATTCGAATGCCAGATGATGGTATCCTAATACCTTAGTGTAAAATCTAGTAATTGGAGCAGAAGCCTCTATTGCCATGATCGGGGCATTTGAATACTCTTTATTGCAATGTAAAAACTCTATTTTGAAAAGTTTGTAAAGACATCTTTTGATGTCTAAAATTTCTATCAAAACATCTTAAACTAACTTAAATTGTTTAAGAAAAACCACCTCAAAACTCAAAACAAAGAGGTTGAACTTAAAAAAGGCAAAAGCTTTAGGCCTTTCCTGTTCAAGTTTTAATCTTTCTTTGCTCTCCCTGGCGTAAAGCTAGAAATAAGAACAACCAAAGGTTTATATCTTAAATCTAGGTTATATTCCACCAGGTAATCTTTTATGAACTTTTAAAATGTTAGCTTAGCCAATGGGTTGAATAAATCTGGAAATGAACCAAGGAAAAACCATAGCCACAAACATTGGATGAACGCTACATCCAAATGGTTAGAATGAAGGCCTTATCTTAATAAAACCTTTTGTTTGAACCAACCCCAAACAACATCTTATCAACTATTCATTTCTTCGTACAATTATAACTTAAGCATTAAATAAACACACAAAGAAATATAGATCGAGGCTTCTTTTTAAAGCTTATTAAATTTGAAATATCACCGTTCAAATTATTCGTCAGCCCTTCGTTTCCTCACACAATAAAATGCAAAATATTAAGAAGTAAAGAAGGAAAAGATAAAAATCAGGTAGCCCAAAATAAAGAAAACTATCTCAGAAAGAAAACCTCTGTTTTCTCTCGCTGTAAGCTACCAAATTTCTTATATTTTTCAAAGAATTTACAGAACCTAGATGTGTCCTTTTCTGTTGTACCATTCCTCTTATCTAGTCAAAATGTTGGTCTTAATGCATGTCCTTAGATCATTTTATTTAAGGATTAGTATTTTCCCGGCAAACGTCTTTCTTTCTCTTTTATTTTTATCGTTCTTTGGACCTTTAATTACCCTAAAACAAATCGTTAAGATCAAAATAATTAGAATAAGGGAGGGATAATTTTTAAGTTACCCTTCTTTCTTTTTTATTTAAAAGAAATTTTTATTTTACTTTCTTTATTTTTCAAACTTTTTAAGAAGCTCATTTAAAAATTTAATAGTGATCAGTTTTAAGGCTTAAGGTTAAAACTTGCTTTGTCCCGGACTGGAGAATTAAAGATTAATAATTCTTATAGTGCCACTTGGTTTTACCAATTAAACCTCAAGGAAGGTAAAAATTTAAGGTACCTTAGAAACCAAATTGCAACCATAAACTTTTAAAGCCTAGATATCTTGGAGAAATATAAAAATTATTTGTAAATATGCTCTAACAAAATTAGGTGTCTATAACTACCTCTTTTTGCATATTGCTTAGAATCTGAAATAGGACAAAGGAGATAGACAATATATATTTTTTTTATTATCTTGATCACTTTCTTGGAAGGGTTCTAGTTTTTATTGAGCGAAAAGGCCAAAAAAATTAGTATTTTATCTTTTTATTATAACAATTATTATTATTATTTAAAAAGAATACCTTGACTACAATAGCAACGTTTGACTTATTTCTTGAAAAAGTCTTTGATTTTTAAAAGAAAGTACCTTGACTAACACCAAGGCTTGACCTAATTTTTGAAAATGCGTTCAATTTTTAAAAGAGGGAATATCTCGACTAATATCAAGGCTCGACCCATTGTGTGAAAATGGATTTGACTTAAAAAAAAGAATTCCTTAACTAATAGCAAAGCTTATTTCCTATAAACAAATTGTGGTGGAAGTAGACTTGGCAATTCATTTATTTATATCATGTTCATATATTTTGCCATGTCATAATAATATTTAAGATATTTTATATCCATATAGATTTTGATATGTTAATAATTCATATTATATATATTTTAAGACTATTATTCTTGTTGTGTCATGTTTTAAGTATTTTATCCATGTCATATCTATGTAATTATATCTAATATTGTCAAATCTAGGTGGAACTACCGGTAATGGTGGTAGAAAGATTAATTACATTGGTATTTCCAGAGAGTATAAAATTATTAGGTAGTTTTCTCCATTACCACTGTTTGCATGGTATTTTCATTAGATGTATTTCTACCTCCATTCATAGGTTGAGCTTTACGAGTTATGAAAGATGATGTAAGCTTGAAGATGGTTTCCATCATCTACCTATTGTCCCTTTCTAAAGTTTTTATCTTTTCTTAGACATCTTGGATGATATTCATCAGCACTCGAATGTAAGCATGATAAGAGTGTCTTGGTTTTTTGTCAAAGTGGTTCATATTTTTTGGCAAGGTATATGTTGAAAAACTTCACCTAATACAATCAATCCTCCCTATTAGAGTTGCCAAAATGTTTTGGGTTATTTGGTAGAAAGAGAAAGTGTTGCAAATGAACAAATATGTTGGGAGATGGTAAAAAAGAAGGTTAGAGTTGACCTTGAAGCACTAAGTGCATTGAACGATGATGGTAGGTAAGGTAAGGGAAATAATGGTGGAATAGGGTTGAGTATGGCTAAGAATAAGATTACAAAAAGAATAAAAAAAGGGATAATTACAAAGACAGCTTAAGAATAAGAGTTCTACCAAAATGCTAAAAGTCCTCTTGGAAACTTTTGTTTATAGGAGTTATATTATAAGAATTAAATAAAAATAATGATAGACATTAAGAGTAACTAAAGCATTAATGCTTTGTTTGATAAGAGTTTAGATTATTATTGGTAATAATGAATAGTGAACAAGAGTATATTAAGGAAAAAAAACACATACTTAGGAAAAGGTTAAGAGGAGACCTTTTAATTATCTCCATATCTAATCCATCAAGCTAATCTCTTCAAAATATGCTAATGGTGAAATTAACTCAACAACTTTGCCATATTTTAAGGTTCTCTCCATTTTTTCTATTTCAGTATAGTAATATTACAAGTGGAACATCTTTTGTATAATATTTCTCTATGGGAGTGTCTTTCCATGAGTTTTTATTCTATGAATAACTTAGTCCATGAAGGAGTAGTTCTAATAGAAACTATTCTGAACGAGAATAGTTATGTACAAAAGATGCACTTAACAAGAGTTGTTCGCAACAATTGTTTTATGAATAAGAACTATTCTAAACAAGTGTTTGAAATGAATTTTTGTAAATAAGAGCTATTTTGAAGAAGTGTTGCTTTGAAGACAAGTTATTTTGAATAGAGTTATTCTGAACAAGAATTTTCTAGTGTGTTAGTTTTGAATTAATTTATAGTTTTGATATAACTACAACTTAAAGCTAAATTAGCTTATATAAAAAATGTTTTTGAAATCACCTTATTGATTTAAATATCTCAAAAATAATGTTTTAAATTTATACTATCATTTAGAATAATTTTGAGATGAATTTGATTAAGTTACTAGTGAAGAAAAATGAGTTTATAAGGTATTTTTGATGTATGTATTGACACATAGTATCAAGGTATCGATACTATGTGGAAAATCTTTGGAAGTATCAATATAAGCACTCAAGTATGATACAAACTTATGAGTATCGATATAAACCTTCTTGGAATCGATATGAGGGCTTGGTAATAGCTCAAGTTTGATAAAACCTTCATTTATATTAATACAACCTAAACATGAATTATAAATATAGAAAAACAATTGTTGAACTCAGAAAAGAAAATGAATTATTAAATAAAAACAAAAATTGAATTTAAAGAAGAGATTTCTAAACTGAAGGAAGAAAATAAATCATTAAGTACGACAAAAATAGAGCTAGAAAAGGAGATAGATAAGTTAAAAGCTATAAATAATGAACTAACAAAGAATGAAATAAATTTATGTAACTCATTTTCTAGGTTTTATGGAGCACAACAAAAGTTGAATGACATATTAGAAAAACAAAAAGCTATCTTTCATAAAAATGGATTAGGATATAATGGCATCGAAAAATAAACTTATTTTAAAACTTTCTTTGTAAAACAAAATAATTTCTTATAATAAATCTAGCAAATGCACTCATTGTCATAAAATAGGTTATACATATTATAATTGTTCCTTGAAGGCAGTAATTATAGAAGTAAGCTTAAAATGAGTGTATGGATTCCTAAAGGAGTTAGTATATCTTAAAATAAGGTTGCTAAAATGAAATAGCTTCTAAAACGCATAGAAATTATGAATACTAATGTTCAAGGACCCAAAAAAATTTAGATACCTAAAACTAAACATAATTTTGTGGTTGCAAGAGAGAAAGCATTTTTTCAAGGCCAATTTAATGAAGAATAATTCTTGATACCTTGATAGTGAGTTCTTGAGACATATGATGGCAAAATCAAATTTGTGGAACTAAAGAATAAAGATACTGGAAAATGTCATTTTTGGTGATAATTCAAAAAGACAAATAGAGGGCATCAGAACCATCGATAACAATTCTTTAACTCAGTTAAAAATTTGTTACTTGTCAGAGGTCTTAAATATAACCTCTTAAAAAAGGTATGAAAGTTATTTTTTGAATATGTGATTTGTCTTCATAGTTCATAGATAAGGAAACATCTACGTTGTGCATGTGGATGACATTTCATCTTAAAATGTTTGTTTTTGCTACAGAAGATGACATTACATGGTTATGGCATAGAAGATTAGACTAGTATGCATATGATTTCTAAATTATCCAAAAAAGACTTAGTAGTTGAATTATCAAAAATAAAATTTGAAAATGATAAAATTTATTATGCATGCATTTAATGGAAACAGAAGAGAACTTTATTCAAACATATTAGTGGTGTTTCAACTTTTAGAATACTTCAAGCTATTCATATTGATTTATTTGGTCCAACTAAGACATTGAGCTTAGGTCGTAAACAATATGGATTTGTCATTGTAGATGACTACTCTAGGTATATTTGAGTTCTCTTCTTAAGCTGTAAAGATGAAACATTAGAAAAGTTCATTATGTATTACAAAACTATTAAAAAAAGGATATTCAATTTTAAGGGTAAAAATTGACCACAAAAAAAATTGAAAATCTTGGTTTTAATAAATTTTGTAATGAAAATGGTATTAATCTAACTTTTTGGCTCTTAAAACTCCTCAGCAAAATGGAGTTTTTGAAAGAAGAAATATAACATTAGAAGAAATGGATAGAACAATGCTTTGTGAAAATAATTACCAAGATATTTTGAGTGAAAGCCATTAAATAGTACATGTTATATTACAAATAGAGCAATTATTAAGCCTATTTTAAAGAAAACTCCATATGAACTTTTCAAAAGAAGAAAGCTTAGCATTAGCTATTTTCATCTTTTTGAATGTAAATATTTTATATTAAACAATGGATAAGATAATCTTGGCAAATTTGATGTAAAAAATGATGAAGGAATATTTTTAAGATATTCCACAAATTCTAAAGCTTTTAGAGCATTGAAGAAGAGAACTTTAATGGTTGAAGAATCTGTTCATGCGATATTTGATGAAGCTAGTCCTACCTTGAAAGAGGTAGCTCTTGATAATAAAGTAGAAATTTATCAAGATAATCCAACTAAGGCATCACAGAAGAAGCAAGAATAAATAACTAATGATTAAGAGGCTCTAAACAAAGATGAACTTCATAAGCTAACTCAAGTGGAAAAAGAAAGAAATCATTCAAGATAGTTGACTTATGTTAAGATGGTAAGATTATTGGTGTATCAAGGGGTGATAAATAGATCATCTCCTAGAAATACTTGCAATTACATAGCTTTTCTTTCTCATAAAAGCTTTATATGGTTTAAAGCCAGCTCTTAGAGCTTGGTGTGAAAGATTTTCAAAGTTCTTGATTGAATAAAAGGTTTTAATAAAGTCAATGTGGAGAAAACTCTTTTTATAAAAATAAAAGGCAAGTATATTTTTATGATCCATTTTTATATTGATGATATTATCTTTGGTAGTATTAATGAATCTCTTTTCCAAGAGTTTTCTAAGCGTATGTAAGGTGAATTTGAAATAAGCATAAGAGGAGAGTTAATATTTTTAGGACTTGAAGCTAAAAAATGCAAGGATGACATATTCATCAATCAAGATAGATATAAGAAAGAATTGCTCAAAAGATTTAAGATGGATGAAACGAAAAGATAAGTTATTATTTTTCAATCTAATACAATATTAAATAATAAGAGACTAAGTTTTTTTCACACTCACTCTCCATCATGTTGTCAAAACAAAAATGTCATATGTTTCAATGTGGAAATATTTGATACATGAAGACATGATTTGATTTAGGTGTCTAACTAATAAATTCTGTATATTATATAGAGATAGAAATAGATCTTGTTGTTGGAATCACTATCTAAATCCACAGTAGTAGGCTGGATTAGATGTATTTTGAATTCATATATAACTAGTCAATATCTAGTATCCCATATATATGTGTTCCTTCCATAACGTAAACCAACTAAACATATCTTAGATTCAATAGGATTATAGAATTATTCCTCAAAGGATAGACAAAATTTGGTTTATAGCCATTAGATTCCATATACCTAATTCTACCTCTTTTTCCTTTTTTCTTAATTTGACACATATGAGCACTTCAACAAGCTTGAAAACGATGGAGGTAAATATGTCAACTCTAAACTTTACAGGTCTATGATAGGCTCATTGTTTTATCTTACTACAAATAGATTTGACATAATATTTAATGTTAGCTTATGTGCTAGATTTCAATCTTCACCTAGGGAGTTACATTTAGTTACTGTGAAAGGAATATTTAGACTCAAAAATACTCCCAATTTAGGCTTATGGTACCCAAAGGACTTGTCTTTTGCCTTACATGCTTACTATGATGTGGATTTTGAAGGATATAAGATTTATAAAAAAAGCACTTTTGGTGCATATCAATTTCTTAGAAATATGCTCATATCATGGTTTCATAAGAAACAAAAAAGTGTTACTTTGTCTACAACCAAAGCAAAATATGTATATGCAGGAAGTTGTTGTTCTCAAAACTTATGGATAAAACAACAAATGAAAGATTTTGAATTACCATGGACCATATTCTATTAAATATGATACCATAAGTGCTATTAACTTCATCAAAAGTCCTATTCAACTCTTTAGAACCAAGCATATAGAAAAAAGGCATCATTTTGTTAGAGACCATGAGTAAAAATGAGATATAGTTCTGAGTTTGTTGATACCTTGCACCAACTACTTGACATTTTTACTAAGCCACTTGACAAGGATAAGTTTTGCACAATTAAAAGTGAACTTGGCTTAATGAATACAACTTGAATTTGTAAGTTAGCTAAGACTTCATAAATTTCATAAACTTGCCTCAATATTGTTTTTTTTGCTTTGGTGAAAAAATTTTCCTTTATTTGATCATGGATAATGTATGGTTGCTTGAATAATTTTTTTATGATAATTTGTGATTTTATGATGGTTGAATTTGATTTGAAATATTTTTTATGCTTACTTGTTCAAATTAGTGCTTGCATTGCATAATTAAATGATTTTGGTAGTAAAATTAGATGAATAGGTTAGTTGTCTTGATACCTAGTAGGAAAATCAACTTGGTGTATCATGCAGCCTTAATGTGGATCGATGTAGGCTAAAAAAACTCTTCTAATCTTGAGACCATGCTTTCCACATCAACAAAGAATCCAAAATTGTTCGTTCTATCGATACAATGCTCTTAGTACTAATATAGTGCATCGATACAAGCTTAGTATATACACTAGTCCATTACATAAAAACCATTCCCATCGAGCCTTAAACCATTGTTCATCCGATTTTTCTTCAAATACTTCCTATTTAAAATTAAAATTCATCCAATTCATCGTCTTTGATCTATATTTGCTTTAAATCCATTCCTCATCATTCTATTTCAAAATTTCACTCTAATTGCACCCAAATCTCTCTAATTCAAAAATTCTCGTTCTTCAAACCTTAACCATTCCCTTTTCAAAAACTCATATTTTGACGTAGTTCTTCCAATTCCTTCATGAATTTCCATTCTCAATTTGTGACCTTTGTACCTAGTGGCATGGTCTAAAAAACGCTCCAATTTTATCAAAATTCCTATCCAAAACTTGTACCCACCAAATGTTTGATAAAAAGCCTTAATCGAGCAACCTTTAGATAAGACCATCTTGCCAACTTAGCTTAGGCACATGACCTAGTAACCTTACTTCCGTACACCTAGCTTAAACACATTTCTAACTAGTTTGTTCACTATTGAAACCCTCAAACATATCACCAATAGTTGTTTTATCATCCGAATACTTTCGATTAACAAATCTACACTTTAAATCCATCTTTATACCAAATGTTCAACAAAATTTCTCAAAGAACTTAAAAGTACACTATGTCTCCCAAAACTAAAAGGCCAGCTCATCGTGAGGGTCAGACCACTTATGCTTCCACTTTCTTTGCATGACAATAACATAAAGCTCAAAATCTAACCCTCGATGACTCTTACTTTCGTGATGCTACAGCTCATGAGCATTTTAACACCATTTGTGCTTGTATGCCCATTCTCGTAGCATGGCCCAGACAGAATCCTAACCAATTAGACTTAAAAGGCTAGTGTACTCCTCGTTCCTATATATATATATCATTGTTTATTTTTATTTTTTTTGGGGATCAAGTTATCAAGATAAATTGCTTATTGGACTTAAATCTAAATAGCAGTTATGAGACAACTATTTTTTTCTTAAAGTTGTCTTTAATATATTTTTGCTAAGTGAGATTGGTCATCTACTAGAATTTATATTCCAAGCGTTATGAAACCCTTAAAAACCAATTTTTAGATCTATAATAATACTAAAGATCGCAAGAAAGGGTCCGAAAGTCGATTGCAATCACAAGTAAAGAATAACCCCTTTCATGATGCCCGACAACCAGTACCTTATTAATTATGTGTTAACTTAAATTTGATTTTTAGTCGATATCAATATATGATAATTGAAATTCCCATATATATCAAAATCAATATTCATGAACCAAATTTATTTTTTCATAAAAGAAAATTTGGTTTTTAATATTTTTAAAAATCAAAATATTTTTTGTACTCCACTAGAGGAACATGAAATGTTTTATTATCATATCTTTCACACCCAACCAGAGAGTTGCAAGAACGTGAAAGGTTTTAAAAATCAAAATATCTTACGTACCCCACCAGAGAGCCAAGGGAATATGAAAGATTTTATTTTCATGAAATTTGAAAAATCTTGATTTTGATTTTAAAAAAGATATCTCGTTATTAAAATAATCCGCAGAACCCCTTTCATATACTAAGAGACATTCCACGAATTACTTTAACTCAGAGATGTTACCTTCGTTTTTAAAATTTTGATTTTGTGGAAAAAATAAAACTTATCCTATGCCACCTAAAGTACACCTTTGACATATAAGTATCTCGGTACACTTAATGGATTCAGTACTAAAATATATTACTAAAACATACAAAAGATATACATTCGATGTATAACTATCTAGTAACCTAAAAAACTTGATATTATCACAAACAATTGAACTTATTCCTATTTTACACCTTTGGCATAGAAGCATTTCAGTGATCACATAGGACTTGGTTCTAATGTAAATTACTAAAATATCCCTAAAGTCTACTTTTGACATGGAAGTATCCTAATAACCCTAAAAGACTTGATAATAATAATAAAAAAAGATGAACCTATCACAGTAATTACATAGGACTCGATTCAAAATTAAATTACTAAAATGTCCTTAAGTGTACATTCAATGTAAAAGTATCTTGATAACCTAGAGTACTTGAAAATAAACTAAAATGATGATCTTGCCCCAAATGTGTACATTAGATATCAAACATAACCTAAAATGCAAAAATTGCTGACAAGTCATTAAATTTTCAAAATTTTAATTTCGAACCCCATCGGAGAACTAAAAGAATGTAAAAGGTCTTAATATTTCCTATACCCCACCAAAAAAGTGGAGGAATGCTAGGAATATTAAAATATCCAAAATATCCTCAAATATTGGTTTAATATGAGAATGGACCATTTTAACCATAAAATGCAAGGCTTTACTAAAGGTCCTTAAGCTTTCCTAACTTTAGTCTCTATATGATATAAAACACAAAATCAAACATCAAATATATCTGAATGAACATGAAAAATAATACCAAAAACCATAAGGAAGGTTCAGCCAAGAACCTTTAGCCTTGGAACAATTTTGTAACCTTTTCACAAACAACTCCCTAAACTTTCAAAAATTGAAAAAGGTCCGTAAAAGCCTAAAAATGCATGATGTACATTAAAATAAGCTAAAAATCAGTGAAAGATATTCATAAAGGCTCATGAAGTATTCGACCAAGCTTGTATGGCCTAAAAATCATATTTGCAATTTTTTGCAATTTAGTTCCTTTATTTCCTAAAATTAGAAAATAGTATTAAAAGTATCAAAACACCACCAAATAATAATTACGAGCATTCAGTCAAAATTGGAACAACTTATCCAAAGCTATAAAATTTTTGGTGAATTATTCTTTTGTTCCCACAACTTCTAAAAATCACAAAATAATCCAAATCGTCATAACCAACAGATAAAACTAAATTCAAAGGCCACCATGAAATTCGGCCTTCACATCAAAAATTTTCGACACAATGAACATATATCCTAATTCTACCAAGCTCAAATCAATGTCATCATATAAGAAACCATGAAAAGTAAACACATAAACATGTTTTATCAACATATTCACATGAAAATGCCATGGAAACAGTATCAACATTAACATATATGTATATATGTATGACAAAATCAACATCATATCAACAAAAGCATATTTCATGAAGAAAATCAAGTTATTGTTGAAAAAAATCAAATATAAAAATTAAATCAAAGAAAAATTTTCATAGCCATCATATTTGGCCTTTCAACATGGATCAAAATCCATGAGCACAAACATTATTTTGGCTAAGTAAAAGGACGATAGATGAATGAAATGAACAAAACTAAAAATTTTCCAAGTGTTTTTACCTTAAAAGTGTAGAAAGTTGTAAAAAAACTTGATTATTCTTAAATGGTTTTTGCTAGTTTTTGCTTGGAAAACCCTTTTATGAAACATCCTCCCTCTTTTTTATAAGGGAAGGATTCGACCATGGCTTAGATAAAAGCCCCTCGGCCAAATGTCCTATTGATTTTCCTTTTTTTTTTGTTTTATTTTTTTGTAGGTATTTAATTATATGAATTAATTTTTTTGTCATCTTGTGTGAGTCATTACGGATGACTCATCATATAAATGATAATTAAGATAAGATCATGTAATAACATGGGTAGGATCAAACTAAATAAGTTAGGGAAAAATTGAATTCCAACCAACTTTGCTTGCATGAAACTAACTTATTAAATTCTAAAATTAAAAATTAAAATTAAAATTAAAATAAATATAAACAAAATTTTGGAAATGAAAGAAATAAAATAAATAAAATCATAATTATAGAATAATTGTGATTTGAAGTTCCAAATTCATAAAATTTTATGAGAAAAATCTTTATAAAAGAAAATTAATTTTTTTAAAATGAAAAACTCATAAAATAAATTAGAGTTTCTAAAAATGAATTAATATGAATTTAACGAAAGTATTTGGAAAATTTTAAAAATTCTAAACTTAGAAAAATATTACAAAAAAAAAATTAAAGAGTAAAAAATTTCATTTTTTGCAAATGAAAATTTCAAAAAATACTTTCAAATTTATCAAAATAAATTGAATTCAACACGTTATTTAGAATATTAATTATTAAAAAAATAAAAATCTAAAATCCAAAAAAAAATTTGAAAAAAATTTCACAAGCATAATACTCATGATATTGTAAAAATTTCAATTTTAAATAAATTTGACAAGTTAAACCTTGTGGTATAAAATGCCAACACATATTTTTTGTTGAATATTTTGGAGTTTTTGGAGTGAGTATTAGCACAAATACTACACAGATATCAGTGAAAATATATAACAGTAAACTCTTAAAATTTAACGAAAAATCTTAAAAAATTTTTAAAATAGGAAATTTATCCATAACATCATCTACAGAGATGGATTTTAAAATTTCAGAAAAAAAGTTAAAAGCTAATTTTTTTATGTTGATGCTTATCTTTTTTTTTTCTGAGATTTATGCTCTATGACTTTTGAAATAGGAACTTTTCTATCACGTGCATTAGTAGTCATTTAGACGTGATCAAGAAAGTCTTGAGAATGCCGAGTCCACCTGAAAAGGTTAATCCCTAATAGGATGGCCACTATGTTCTTGGTTTTGGATGTTTTGGGTTGGCCGGGGAAAGGGCTTGTACAAAATTAGGTGTTTACAGCTGCCCCTCTTTGTCCATTGCTAAGGATCAAGAATAGGGCAAAGACTAAATAGACATGATTTTGTTCGGGCCATGTTGAGTTTTTCTACAAAAATTTTTTCCAAAAAATAAATACATATATATATGTATAAGCCAACGACATTTGTTTTTCTATCTAACTAACTACATTGGTTCACCTTTTAATGCCAATTTGGATTGGGCTATGGCCATCAGCTACTCTTAGGTTTTTTTAATTTTGGTGCCAATTTCATCAAGATGAAACCATTAACTACTTTTGGGCTTTTTAAATTTTAGTGCCAATTTTGATTAAGTGAGGCCATTATCTCCTTTTAGGCTTTTAATATTTTCGTGCCAATTTCACTGGGACAAAACCACCAACTACTCTTGGGCTTTTTCATTTTGATGTTAATTTCGAAAGGGTTGAAATTGTTGGATATTTTTAGGCTTTTTCATTTTGATGCCAATTTCGACAGAGCAGAACCATCTGCTATTCTTGGGCTTTTATAGCAAGCCAACTTCATTTGTTTTCTACCAAATGAAAAGAACTTAGAAAAACTTCGCTTAATCCTTCTGCTCAATCAAACAAACTTAACTTAAAGCCTATGGGATCGAATGAAGAGGCCATCTTACTCTCATGGTTTCTAACCAAGTGAAGTTGAAAAATAGAACTCTATCGATCCCTTTTCTTAATCAAATTAGTTAACTTAAAGCTTTCTTCATCTACCTTTTACAAAATCGAATGAAGAGGCCATCTTACTCTACTGGTTCCTAACCAAGTGAAGTTGACAAATTAAAATCCTATTTCACACCTTTTATAGGATCGAATAAAAAAGACATCTTGCTCCATCAATTCTTAACCAAGCAAAGCTGACAAACTTAAATCCTCTTCATCTACTTTTCATAGGATCAAATGAAGAAGACATCTTGTTCCACTAGTTCTTAACCAAGCAAAGCTGATAAACTTGAATCCTACTTCACCTACTTTTCACAAGATCAAATGAAGAGGACATCTTGATCTACTTATTCCTAACTAAGTGAAGCTGACCAACTTAAATCCTTTTTACCTATCTTTCATAAGAT
>JAQSVH010199237.1:0-16412 GCA_029448705.1 Adansonia digitata
GGGTACTCCAACTTTATTTTTAATTATAAAATTTAAATCTTTTCCTTGTTCTTAAATATATTCCTAACTTTGGGGATACTTTAATCCTATTTTTAATAAAGATTTTAAATTTTCTCTCTGTTCCTAAATGTTTTCCTAACATTAGGGATACTCCAACCCTATTTTTTCAGAAAAAATTCAAATTTTCGCTTTAATCTTAACTATTTTCATAACTTTATTTTAGGGGTTACTCCAACCCCACCTCACTGAGGGGATACTCCAACCCCACTTTTACCTCAAAAACTTAAAATTTTCTCTCTTCCGGATGCCTCAAACTTTTTTGATAAAAATTATCTTTTTTCCTCAAATTACCCCCGAATCCATATAGGTATCTAAAATTGTCATCCCGGTTATTCTTCAATAATCGAAGGCAAATATGAAATATATTTCAATTGCCCTTCTTTTTTTATGTTTTTTTGTTTGTGCTTGCTTGTTTATGATATTATTATATTTCTCGTTTTTTGCCTCACTAACTTGTTTCCTTTTGTAGTGTTATTGTGCATTCATATTTAAAATTCATTTTCAAATGAAATTTACGAGGTGGTGTTTCGTGTTGGTATCTCTCCAGTGCCTAATACAAAACATCCAATATTTAAAATCCAATTCGGACATCATTTTCATAAAAAAGATCCCTATGTTCCTTACATCTCTAAGGCGCATAGGTGATCTAATTTTCCTTAATTAAAAAAAAAAACTCGGATTTATATTTTTCGAAACTTCCTGCATTAAAGAGGATTATATCTAAATAAAGACCAAATGGAGTCGATTTAACTGAGACCAACGTGAGATATAGTTAGTAGGTATCGATTTCGGGCGTCCTGGGATATTGTTTTCAATAGGCATCCGATCTTGCTTAGCCTAAAATAATCGGTGGTGACTTCAAGTTTGAGGCCACTTCGTGGTGGCCATTCGAGTCCAGTTGGATGAATGACTCGTCCGACGGTCCGTATCCCCTTCATATCATCACGCCTAACCCAAAACCCAATAAAGGGATAGCTCAAAGGCTCAACCACAACCAACCATTATTTATTTTTAATTCGAGCACACTATGCCCTTCGGATCGTTCAAAGTTTTAAAGGTCGGACACGTGGCGATAGTTGTTTAATATGATTACACCATATATTACATTAAGATTGATGTAAGACAAATAGTCTAGTTAGGATTCTACCTAGAAATAGAGAGGGTTTGAAAGAATAAAAGGATCAAACACAGCCAAATGTGTTGGTTCTTCTAACGTCGCAAACCAGGAAAGAAGAAAATTCTTCTTTCATAATTCTAAAACTTTATTCAAGAAATGGATGCCTTTAAAAAAGCTAAGGCTTAGTTTTCTAGTGCAAGCTAAGGCCTTTTAATTTACAATTATTCAATGTCAATTAATAACTACCATTTTCTAAGCATAATTTACTAGAATTCAACTATTAGGGAATCAAAATGATTATCAATTATTACAACTTTCTAGACACATCTTTTAGGGAATCAAAATGACAATTACTAAATATTTCTTTTTCTACAACTTTTGAATTGATTCCCTCTGGGTGGAGAGAAACTCGAGTCTGACGAGAAAATTTCAATGTTTTAAGCATAAATAGTACGATCAATTATCTTAAGTTCTTCTAAAGTCCTAGTGCTTTCAATTGCTGCCTTCCCTAACCATTTGATAATGAACCAACGATACTGATTTCCCTTTCATGATCGTGCTTTCTTTATATCAAGAACTTCCTGCATCACTTCTCTAAGCCTTTTTGGAATTTGTCAAGCCCACTTTTTTCCTACTAACAACCCTATGTCTTCATCAAAGCCATGAAATTCAAATAAATCAACAACATTAAGGATTGGACTGATTTGAAGATCATTTGGCAATTCTACTACATAAGCATTAGAACTTATTTTCTTCATAATTATGCATGGGCTAAACTTCTGTAAAGCTAGCTTATGGTATTCAACCTTTGGAAACCTCTTCTTTTTAAAGTGTACCAAGACTTGATCACTTTTTGCAAACTTCTTGAAATGCTGATACTGATTTGTTGCCTTCATACATTACTAGCTTCAATAGCAGCTTTGACTTCATCATGTATGTGGTGGATATGACCAGCATATGCTACTCCATCTTCGCTAACTCTAGCCTCCTCTAGTAATAGGACTGGATCTAATACATGTTGAGGTTTATACCTATAGTAACCTCAAAAAGAATCCCCTTGGTAGTGCAGGTGATAAAGTTATTATAAGCAAATTTAGCGTGAGGCAAAATCATGTGCCATATCTTCACATTTTCTCTAACTAGGCAATGTAACAAATTTCCAAGGCTTCGATTAACTACTTAAATCTACCCATCTATTTGTGGATGACACGTACTAGAATATTACAGTTATGTTCCCAACTTTCTCCATAAAATATGCCAAAATGTTCTATGAACTTCACATCTTTATTTAACACAACAAAACTAGAAACTCTAAGTAAATGTACCACTTCTGTAAAAAATAAATATGCTACATAAGATGTATCAAAAGTTTTAAAACATGCAATGAAATGTGCCATATTAGAAAATCGATCAACCATGACTAGTATATAATCAAACCTTTTATATGTCTTTGGAACTTCAAGCATGAAATCCATGTTAAGATGGATTCAAGTAGAAGATGCAACTGGTAATGAAGTACATAAGCTAGTATTTTACAAACTCCCTTTAGCATATTGGCAAACTCAGCACTGCTTTACTAACTTCTCAACATCACAACTTATTCTTGGCCAATAATATCATTCAACTACCATAGCCAAGGTGTTATCTCTCCCAAAATGTCCTCTTAAACCACCACCATGCAATTCTCTCATAACCTGCCCTCAAAGGGATCTTTCAGATATACATAATTGATTCCCATGAAATAAAAATCCATCATATATAAGGAATGGGTGAGACATTGTTATTGTAGCTGAGCATTGTAATTCTTTAATATTTGGATAAAAAATGGATCTCTCATGTATTGATCCTTCAATACCTCAAAGCCATCTACTTGGTTGTGTAAAGTTATCAATAAGTAAGATCTTTTGCTAAGCACATCTACCATCCAATTTAATTTACCAATTTCGAATTTAACAAAAAAATAAATTATTGAAAAAATGAGTTCCACCGTGCATGCCTTGGAAGTAGTTTCTTTTATGAAGTGAGGTATCTAAGAGCCTCATGATTTGTATAGGCAACAAAATCCTAGTGCAACAAATAATGTTGCCAGCGGTGTAATGCACAAACCAAAGCATAATACTCTAAATCATAGGCGGAGTACCGTTGTCTAGGCTTTATGAGTTTCCCAATGAAAAAAGCCACTAGTTCGCCTTCTTGGCTAAGAGCAGCCCCTACACCTACATCGGATGCATCATATTAAGTAGTAAATAACTTGCTAAAATCTTGCAAAACAAGCACAGGTAGGTATGACTGTTTTAATCTGCTCAAAAGCTTTCTCTGCTTTATCTATGCACATAATTTCTGTTTTCTTGAGGCAATCTGTTATACGACTGATAATTGAACTGAAATTACGAATAAATTACTTATAAAAAATGCTACCCCACTATGCATTTCTCCAATTGATTGAGGTGAAGGCTAATCAGTTATAGCTTTTATTTTGTAGGATGAAACTTGAAGCCCTCAGTTAAATCCCAAAACACCACATTTTTGCTCAAGAAAGAACACCTGTTTAAGTTGACACAAAGCTGTTCATGATGAAGAACCTTTATAAATTGTCTTAGGTGGGTCAAATGCTCAGATTTGTTATGACTAAAGATAAGTATATCATTAAAGTAAACAACAACAAAGTAATTAAGGAAAGGTCTTAATACTTCTGTCATTACTCGAATGAATGTGATAGACGCATTAGAGAGTACAAATGGTATGACCAATCACTCGTATAACCTATCCAGCGTCTTAAATGTTGTCTTCTATTCATCCACCACTTTTGATTTTATTTTGATGGTATCCATTCCATAAATCTAGCTCTGAAAAGATTGTTGACCCCACAAGGACATCTAGCTTCTCTTTAAACTTTGGAATTGGAAAGCAATATTTCACAGTAATTTTGTTCATGGCACAATTGTCTATGCCGACCTTCTAGAAACCATCGACTTTGGTGTAAGTAAAGCAGGAACTACATAAGGGCTTGTACTTATTCACACAAATCCCTTTGCAATCATGTTGTTTATTTAGTGCCTCATCTCATCTCTTGGTTGTGGAATCATGCGATATGCTGCTTAATTTAATAATCTACTCCTGGAATCAAGTTAATAGCATGTTGTACATTTCGCATAAAAAGAAATCCTTTTGGTAATTCTTCACTAACCAACTCTTCAAAGTCAACTAAAAGTTTCTTAACTTCAGGTGCTAATAGCAACCCTTCTTCTTTTTCACTATCAATAATTTTGTCAACTAATACAGGAACCATTCAACACTCTTTGCCTTCTTCAAATCTGCTGGCTTTGGCATGATAGCTAGCTTGCTATTGTTGACATTTTTATCAGTTGTTCTTTCTTCAAAGGATGTAGTGTAAAAGTCTTTCCATCCCTTTGAAAGCTATAAGTATTGGGAGTAGTAAGATGTTTCATATTCTGATCATATAGCCATAGTACTCCTGGCAAACATCACCAATTATCAACAAAGCTTCATCTGTGCAATCATCACCAATTTTGAACCACACTAAGCACTTAAAAGTAACAAGTATTTCATTACCTTTCAAAACCAAGCCACCTTGTAAATATGGGGATGTTGCTCTATAGGAAGCTTTAATTTTTCCATTACTTCTTTAATTATTATGTTTTTGTTGCTTCTATTATCAATAACGACATTCCATACTTTTCCTCCATAAGTGACTCTAGTTTGGAATATGTTGTGCCTCCTCCAATCTTTAATTCCTCAACCTTTGGCGTTGTTATCACACGCCTTACAACCAAACTCTCATCCTCCATAGGTAATAAGTCAATTCATAAATAGGTTTTTCTTTTTCTTCTTCCTCTTCTCCATGTTTTACAAAATTAATACTTGATGGGGGCATGAGAAAGACGTATGAACTTGTTTGCCGCAAGAAAAACAAACAAATAGTAAAATTGCTACCACTGCCAAAATTTCTTTATCTCACTAATTCCTTCCCATATCCATTCGTTCTTAATCCCCCCATAATTTTGGAAGCAAATTTGTTGGTAACAAAAGTTTGATGACTGTTTTGTACAGTTGGCCAGTCACTTTTTCCTCCTCTAATAGCAGTATAAACTTTATATTAGTCCCACTATTTAATTGACACCATAGTCCTAAATAAGCTATCTTCTCTTTTCCCTAAGAAACAAATTGATATGCATCTTTTAGTGTAGATATATTAGCTTCAAAGCTGATCTCATCTTGGATAAACACGCTTAATCTAGATAAATAATGGACTGCCTGCTGCTTATAAGTTTTATTCAATCTAAACCTTAATGAAAGGCTATAAAAGGTCGTTTTATATTCCTTCACAATTTGGTCTCGCTGTTTCAGCCCATGGAATCTTTTATACAGATCTATCATGTAATCAATAAAGAGAAATTGGTTTCTTGGCTTTCTCTTTATTACCTCCCAAGTTTGGAATTTTGCCTTTCAAGCTATTCCTCTAACCTCTTCCACCATTGTAGTGCAATTCCTCTCATTTTTAGTTTTACAAATAGCACATTTCTTTCTTCTACCACAAGTTTCCACTCAAAGTACGTTTCCAAAGGGGATTCCCAAATAAGAAAATCTTTAGCATGCATCATTCCATGAAAATTAGCAACTTCAACACGAACTCTAGAATTTAACTCTAGAGCTCTTGCCAACAGTTCTTTAATTCCACAACATTTGGGCTAATCAAGATTCGCTAGATTATAATAGAGGTAGACATGCTCTTCATCTTCCCCCAACTCTTCATTTAGGATTTTTTGATCACCTTCTAGTATCTTATTTGGAACTTTATGTTGCACTATGTATAGGTTCTGCACCTTTTGTGAGAATCGCGTAATCATTCTTTGGATCTCAACCAACTCTTGTGCTTTAGTAGGCTTAGGAACTCTTTTTTTATGTGCTGCTATAGACACCTCATTTTGTCCAAACCAGTTTTTTGCATCTTAGGAGTTAGGTAAAAGATGATAAAATCATAAAATAGAAATAAAAGTTGAGGGGCGACTGTCGGGTGCCGTGTTGCCAGGCAATATTAGATGACATGATGATAGGTGAAAAATTTTTTTTGGAAGCTCTAAAATACCTACTAGCCATGTTAAAGAAAATGTAAAAACGAGCCATCAAAGGCCACTTTTCATGGTGTCACCAAGGTTATTCAAATGATAAACAAATTAATTTCCCATTGTTTGTGACCAAGTTGAGGTAAATCAGGAAGCCACAGATACGTACAAGTTATATTGGGGCACAAGTATTGATATGAGGGTTTTACAGTGCGAAAAACTTAAGTTTTCATATGTAGTGTCGATACAAGAGGGTTTGGTATCGATACCCAAGGTGTGGTATCAATATCTGGCACGTTTGTATCGATACGGACCTTGGTAGTAGCTAAAGTTATGATTTTTGGCAAAATGTATCGATACAAATCCATAAGGTATCGATACAAATCCATAGAGTATCGATACTGGCCTCTAAGTCTTGAGACTGGAAACAATTTTTTTGCTCTTAGTATCGATACACAACTCATTGTATCGATACTCAGGAGTAAAAAGCACCTTGTGTATCAATATAGCATGTTTTGTATCGATATACCAAGGCATTTTTGCCCAATTTGAGCCATTTTTTATCCTTCAAAAACCCGATTTAAACGTGTTTTTGCACCAAGGAATTATCATAAATCATTGCAAACCTTAACTATGGGTTCATTAATGGATTCTAATAAATTTTTGGAGTCTAAACAATTAATGATAAAGGTCACTTTCATAAGATATATGTGTGTAAGATGGTGTGGCAGGCATATCTCTAGCTGTAGGCTTTTACAACCTTTTTGCCTCCTGTTCAGCATGGCAAAACCAATAAGGAAAGAGTCAACTGAGCATGACAACTGGAGATGTCCCCTAGTGCAAAAGAAAAAATAAAAAATGCCCTTTGCATTGTCTTATAAAATAAGGGGCTGAACTAGAAAAAAAAAACATAACCAGCTATCTGAAAAAAAAAACCCTCTCAGATATCAAAAAAGCTCTTCAGCAATCCTAGAAAACTCTTTGACCATCCCCATAAATCCTTCAGCAACTCCAGTTCCAAAAGGTCACCAAAAACATTGCTCCATAGCCTTCTAACCATAACCAACCTCTATTCCCGTAGCTCCCTAAAACCACAGCCAGAACACCATTAAAAACTCAACCTTTCACATATTTTCATCTTCAAAAAACCCTATCAGCAACCACATTACCAAAAAGCTACTTCCTTCACCCTTTTTTTTTACTAAACAATAGCAAAAATAGGGAAGGAACTAAGCTTAAAGTTTCTGCTTTAAAGAAGGAAGAAACTTCAAGCCTTTGCTAGTACATCTTTTACCTTGTCCAATGTATCCTCTATTTTAATCATACATTTCATTTGAATAAGCCCTTCATGCTACCATGACCCTTCTAAAACTCACATGCATCTTTGTTGCCTTGGTTATGGTACTCCTAAGATCTTAATAACCTTCTTGACACCTTAATGTTGTGGGATATAGAAACTCACCATACCTCATTTTCATCATTACAAAGCCTCTATTCGTGTATCTTTTGCCATGTATCTTTCATATTCAAACACACATTACATATTTGAGTGGTCACCTTGACATGTCTTAGGTATTTTCAAACATTTTCTTATGTTTTAAGGAGTCTCATGAAATAAAAATCCTGTCTTAACAACTCCAGCATCTATCCTCTTGTTCTAACATGTTCAAACCATCTTCATGCACTTTGTTTGTCATCTTCTTGCATTTATGTCATCGATTTCCATGTCAAAATTTCATCTGTGCATGTTTGTATGTTTAATCCATGTTTATCTTTGTATTTGTTGTATTTTGTTCATGATGTCTCCTTTAAAATGCTTGCTTGTCTCTTACAAACTGATTTTTTAAAAATCTCCCCAATTAAGTTCATGCTACCTCTAATAGATGAAGAATAGCATGGACTTAATGCTTTCATTAAATTAGTCTCTCAATCGTAGGGATAAATCAACATTTTAGCTCTGGATTTCATGGTGAAATATGTTTATTTTTCAAAAACCAAGAGGAAATCCTTTTTTGTATTAAACCTTGATCTTGGGTCTTATGTTCATTTTGGTGACATGGTCAATGGATTGTTCCATCATCCCAAACTACTCTGAGATTATGGAGTGAACTTGTGAAGCCCATGTTACTTTCTATCCAGATGTTCGAATGTCCTCAGCTTGAGTCCGTCTTTAAAAAACCTGAATATTGAATAATCCCCCTATTTTAGCCCTGGTAGCATCGTAACCTAAACTTGAAAAATCATTTTCGAGCCACAAAATATATCATTTTATTTTTCTAATGTTTTTCCTTTAAAGGGCATCGGATTACGCTTCTAACGGTGTCTTATTTGCCCTTGGATCATCTTGGACGAGGGAGCTATGATTTTTCAAACCTTTACTATCCAAAACCCTTGCAACCAAGCATGCAACATTTTGTTTGGGCCATTTTGGTCCACCGGATGATTTTTACAAAATTTTCAGATATTTTCCACAAAAATTTCACAAAATTCCCTTTCTGAAAAGGTATTATCTATGATCTAACAATCCCAAATAAACTTAGTATGATTTTTCAAAATCTATCATACCTTTTTAATTGTACATGCTGCCAGTGTTGAGACAAACCTAACTTCAAAAATTAATTCTGCCTAGAAAGTGATTTTCTAGGATTTTTATAATATTTTTATTAAACCCTATCGAGTTACCTTCCCAACAATACCTCATTTACCTTCTGAAATCTTCAAATGCTCCATAACAAAATCTGGAAATGGAGATGACATAATGTTGTCCTCTGTTTTTAGCCTAATTTTCAAATCCTTTTTTTTATCGAGATGTTCGGATGTTTCAAAAGTGTGCTCATTGATTCCCCCCACAACATCAACACCTTTTGACTCGGATCAAGACTAAAATACAAAAAATAGGATTTCATATTAAAATTTTTGCTAGTGGAGATACTCTAACC
The DNA here is from genome assembly GCA_029448705.1 of Adansonia digitata. Taxonomy (NCBI): domain Eukaryota; kingdom Viridiplantae; phylum Streptophyta; class Magnoliopsida; order Malvales; family Malvaceae; genus Adansonia; species Adansonia digitata. The sequence continues at coordinate 9,201 of JAQSVH010199237.1, forward strand.
CTGTTTTTTAAATCAAAGTTAAATTTTTTCCTTGTCTCTAAATGTTTTTCTAACTTTAGGGATACTCTAGCCTTACTATTCCGAAAGGATACTCTAGCCCCATTCTTTTTAAAAAATGAAAATAAAAATTTTTTATTCCAAACTATTTTCATAACTCTATTTTAAGGGACACTCTAACCCCACTTCTCCGAAGGGATACTCTATCCCCGTTTTTACCTTAAAAACTTAAAATTTGCTCTCATCCAAATACCTTAAACCTTTTTGATAAAAATCCTCTTTGTTCTTCAAATTACAACCGAATCCAGACCAACCTCTAAAATTATCATCCCGATTATTCTTTAATAATCGAAAGCAATTATGAGATATATTTCGATTGCCCCTCCATTTTTATGCTGTTTTTTTTGTGATTGCTTGTTTATGATATTATTATATTTCTTATTTTTTGCCTCACTAACTTGTTTCCTTTTATAGTGTTATTGTGCATTCATATTTAAAATTCATTTTCTAATGAAATTTACAAGGTGATGTCCCTTGTTGGTATCTCTCCAATGCCTAATACGAAACATCCAATTTTTAAAATCCAATCCAGACATCGTTTTCATAAAAAATCCCTATGTTCCTTACATTTCCGAGGTGCATAGGTGATCCAATTTTTCTTAATAAAAAGCTCGAATTTACATTTTTCAAAACATGCATTAAAAAGGATTATATATAAATGAGAATAAATGGAACCTATTTAACCAAGATCAAAGTGAGACATAGTTAGTAGGTACCGATTTTGAGTGCCGCGAGGATGCTAGTCCTTCCCTGCGCGTAACCAACTCTCGAGCCCAACCAACGAATTTCTGGACTTCATAGACCTTGAACTTAATGTTTCAAGTTTCGTAACTTGTAATATTGTTTTCAATAAGCATCCAATCTTCCCTAGCCTAAAAGGATCAGTGGATACTCCAAGTTTAAGACCACTTCGTGGTGGCCATCTAGGTCAATTGGATGAGTGACTCGTCTGACGATCCTTATCCCCTCCATACCATCATGCCTAATCCAAATCCTAATCATAGCTCAAAGGCTAGACCACAACCAACCATTATTCATTCATAAGTCGAGCGTGCCATGCTTATTGGATTGTTCGAAGTTTTAAAGGCTGGGCACATGGCGATAGCTTGGCGACGCCATTGGGGAACTAATTTAGAGAGTTAGGCCTATAACTTGCTACTTTTCACTCGGTTCTTGGTTTTTTTGTCTCCATAATTATTTAGATATAATTCTCTTTTATTTTTGCCTACTAATCTCTATTGTTTATGTTTTTGTCTTGTGATTGTTAGAGATTATTCGTGCCCAAATAAATATTTATTTGAATAGATATGATAATATGAGAGTGAAATAAAAAGGTTTGATTGTTTCCCTGACACACACCATGCACTTGCATTTGCACTAGATTCCCACCATACACCATGGTGTGTTTAGTATCCTAATTATTAAGAGGATGTGAGCCATCTGCGTTCGTGAGTAACCCTCTGCATAGGCATAGCAAGACTTTTCAAGATGTAAACTACCTATGTCTCTTGTGAGTACCCCTCTGCACTTGCCTAGGAAAATACATCCACCGAATCAAACCCATTCCACCAAACCCGTGATAGGCCTAGGATCGGGGTGCCTCAGCTAATCTTACCGGATGGAGGAGCAATTCGGATACTAAAATAGGAATCAATTTAAACCCATATAGTGAACCCTACAAGATAAACCATGTCAAGCCATACTGGATGTTGCTAGAATAACCTGAAGATTAGGGTCACTCGGGGAAATATTCTTTACCTTTACTCCTTTATACCATTGGTTACGTGGGCAAAGATCGATGAACGTTGTCACCTGTATTTGTCTTTATATTTCCATGATCACTCCTTTAGGATATGCCATTATGTTCAAATGATAATTCCTCTTTAATAAGTGAGTAAGGGTAAGTGCATGCCATTACCTGCAGTGCCATCTTGAAATAGTCATATCTGACTGAAATAAGCTGTCATGTTGCCTGAACAATGGCTTTGCATAAATGGTGATGAACGAATGTCATCATTTAAACAGTTAGTCTTAGTCATCGCAAGGTATCATGTTGCTTGATGAAAAGGTAATTGTAATATGGACATGCTGGTATGCTGCCCGTTTAATGCCTCAACATTTATATTCATCATATTTGCCCTAGGCATCATACTGCCTATTCTTAGGGTGAGTTTTGTGATACACTTTTGCTACTATTCTTTCATTTCTTTCATATTTTACCTCTTCGTTATTAACTCATTCTCTTTTTGCTTTTTTTTTACCATGCATTATTTCATCATAATTACTATCATTATGGGATAGTTGGTTCTAATGGGTCAGTGTTCACCAAGGGGCATCTGTCATGAAGCAACAGTCTACTTCGAAGCTAAAAAAGCTAAAGCCTTTTGAGGAAGTTCAAGCATGGTTGGAGCGCCGACAGCACAAAGATAAAGATGCCCTTAAATTGGGGCATGCCTCAGTAATGCATGAAAAGATCAAGATAGGATACCGTCAAAGTGATTGGCAAAATTTGAGGATCATATGGACTAATTAAGATAGTACTGAAAAGGAATCATTCACTAAAAGATATGGAGATATCGTTTCTCTACTTCAAGTTTATTTAGATGTCGATTTGTTGCAAAAGGCCTCTTAGCTTTGAGTCTAGCATACCGGTGCTTCACTCTTAATCATAAAGACTTAGTCCTCATGGTTGATGAATACACTACGTTACTCAGCATTGACAAGGCAAAGGTTGATAGGATATACTACAAAGTATTGAATCCTCCAACCTTTAAGAAAAGATTGGCTCAAATCCTTGGGGCGACAGAGTTTTGGATCAAGAGTCATATCAAAACAAAGGGGAGCAGTGAATGCATCTCATGGGTTAGTTTAAAAGAAGTAATGATGAGTACTGTTGACATTCGAAAAATCCAAGATATCTACGCTTTAGCAATATATGGTTTGGTTATATTCCCAAAGACATTTGGCTATGTTGAAGCTACGGTAGTAGATATCTTTTTTTGTTTGTGTTGCAACATTAATCTTACACCCGCCATCATTGACGAAACTATTCGAGCTCTTAATTTTTGTTAGAAAATAGGAACAGGTTGCTTCATCAGATATGCACCACTCTTTCACATTTGGCTTGTTAGTCACTTTAGCCCAAAAAAATTGGACGTCGCACTACTTCTCACCTAGCTTTAGCCTTATCTCTAAGGTACTTGAGAAGAAATGGCCTCAAGACAAATCTGAAGAGCAATGGGTTCAAAAACTTTGGAACCTCAAGGGTAAGGAGGTAACACGAAAAGCCTCTTAGTTTTCCCCATAAACGGTCATATACCGGTGTGGAGATTACAGCTGTGTATCGCTTATGCTATTATGGGGGAGTACTAGCTACATACCTCTTTTAGTTCTTCGACAATTCCAGTGCCATCAATTCATCCCCTTCATCCAAGACCTAGAGTTATAGGATTTCAACTATGGTAAGCCCGACTACAAGTCGAAAGTCCAGCTAGCCTTTCAAGCATCGAAACAAACCTACTGCATGGTAAGATATTGGAGAGGGAGTAGTACGAGCCCAGGATATGATGAATGAAGGATTTGTCACATTAATAACGTCATGCCCTTGCCTGGTATTAAGACATCACAAATGCCAGTTAATGAATTTCCCTCTGAGGTTGAATTGCTCAAGTGAGAGTTCAAACAAGAGAATTCGACCTTTACTAAGGAGATTGCTCAATTAAAAGAGAAATATAGTCAATTGAAAATGGATCTCTACTTTAGGGATGGCGAGATAAGTAGGGTTGTTAAGGAGAAAAACCACCTTAAGAAGGATCTTAAGAGCTTGAAAAGAGACTATGTGGCCCTTAACAAAGCAAGCAAGTCCCGAAAGATTGAAAAGTCATCGATTGAGTAGAGGACAAAAATTACTGCTCTCAATAAGGAACTACACCAATAAAGAGAAACTACTAAGGCCAATAAGGAAAAGCTTGTTAGAGCCCAGGCTCTTGCATCAACTTATCGAAAGAGGAGTGCACGATTAGAGGCTCGAGTTTAGGATTTGAAAGCAAAACAAGACAGAAATGGAGTTCTGACACTTAGAATCCAAGACTTAGAGCATTCTCTTCAAGCTCGCCAAAACCAAGTCAACACATTAGTGAGAGCCTCCGAATAGCGAGAGCAAGAATGGCTTTAAGTGGTTGATCACGCACGCCAAAATCATTAGGACTATTATCGCTGTCTTATAGAGCAAATCCAGGCAGCTCAGTTAAAGGCCGAGAACATAATGGATGTAGCTTGATCCTTGATACATGATATCTTGCCCATCGAAGCCCATAAGCAAAAGTTATTATACTTCTTGGACCATGTAATCAAGCAATGTAACCGTATTAGGCATTTTCGAATGTAATCACATGTAATTAAGACATTTTGTTGCTTTAATGAAAGATGCTATTGGTAGAGCTGTCTCTTTATGTAATTGCCCTTTTGGCATTTGCATAATTAACCTAATCCTTTCATGGTTTTTATTCATTCATCCTCATTGTATCAAACATATGCATGAACATACCATAAAGGCCTAATCCAAAAATAATTTAAAGGAAGGTGAGCCAAAACATGAAATCTACAATTCGCCATCGGTACAATCTTGTAATCATCAGAAAGTGATGGAAAATGATCACTAGGCCCACATCGAATAGGACACTTATTAAAGCCTACACAAGCTGATGGCACTTATTTACCTTAGTTCACAAAGAGCTAGACATCTTTCTTCACTAACTTCAAAGCCCACACAAGCTGATGGCACTTATATACCTTTGTCCATGAAAAGGTGGACATATTTCCTTACTTACCTCAAAGCCCACACAAGCTAATGGCGCTTATCTACCTTAGTCCATGAAAAGTTGGATGTCTTTTTTTACCTACCTCAAAGCCTACATAAGCTGACGACACTTGTTTAAGAGAAAAAAATGAAAAACAACCTAGTAGGGAGGTCAAACCCTACAAAACTCATTAAAATCTTTTTTTTTTTTGTAAATTGCTTAACTCATCTCGACATGATACTAAACAACTTTCCACTTCTCAGCAGGCACACAAATCCATCACTCCATCCAAACAAAATAGTGTCTATTTGTCTTTACCCTATTCCTAATACTTAGCAACAGCCAAAGAGGGGCAACTGTAGGCACCTCATTTTCTTTGAACCAGTTTTTGGTATCCTAGGACTTAGGTAAAAGATGATAAAATCAAAAAATAAAAATAAAAGCTAGAGGACAACTATCGGGTGCTGTGTTGCCAAGCACTATTAGGTGACATGGCACCAGGTGAAAAAATTTTTTAGAAAGGTCTAAAATGCCTATGGGCCATATTAAAAAAAAGGTAAAAAACAAGGCATCAAAGGCCACTTTTCATGGTGTCACCAACGTTATTCAAATGAATATACAAATCAATTTCCCATTATTTATGACCAAGCTGAGGTAAATCGGGAAGCCACAAGTACGTACAAGTTATATGGGGGCACAAGTATTGATATGAGACCTTTACAGTGCAAAAAACTTAAGTTTTCACATGTAGTATCAATACAAGAGGGTTTGGTATGATATCCAAGGTATGGTATCGATACCTGGCATGTTTGTATTGATATAGACCTTGGTAGTAGCTAAAGTTATGATTTTTGGCAAAACATATCGATACAAAAGCATATGTATCGATACAAATCTATGAAGTATCGATACTGGCCTTTAAGTCTTGAGACTGGAAATATTGTTTGCTCTTAGTATCAATTCATAACTCATTGTATCGATACTCAGGAGTAAAAAGCACCATGTGTATTGATACAGCATGTTTTATATCGACACACCAAGGCATTTTTGCCAAGTTTGAGCTACTTTTTAGCCTTCAAAAACCCGATTTAAACATGTTTTTGCACCAAAGAATTATCATAAATCATTGTAAACCTCAACTATGGGTTCAATAATGGATTCTAACAAATTTTTGGAGTCCAAACAATTAATGACAAAGGTCATTTTCATAATATATATGGATGTAAGAGGGTGTGGCAGGCATATCCCCGGTTGCAGGCTTTCATAGCCTTTCTGCCTTCTTGCTCAGCATGGTAGAACCAATAAAGAGAGAGTCAACTGAGCATGGCAGCTTTACATATCCCTTGGTGCAGAAGAAAAAATCAAAAATGCCCCTTGTATTGTCTTCTAAAAGGAAAGCTGAACCAGAAAAAAGATAAGATACAACTAATTATCCAAAAAAAAACTCTCTTAGCTATCAGAAAAGCTCTCCAACAATCCTAGAAAACTCATCGACCATCCCCATAAATCCTCCAATAACTTCAGCTCTAAAAGTTTACCAAATACATTGTTCCATTGCCTTTCACCCTTAACCAACATCCATTCCCATAGCTCCCTAAAACCATAGCCAGAACACCTTTAAAAACTTAACCTTTCACATATTTTCATCCTCAAAACACCCTATCAGCAACCATATTACCGAAAAGCACTTTCCTTTCACCCTTTTCTTGCTAAACAATAGCAAAAAAAGGGAAAGAACTGAGCTTAAAGTTGCTACTTTAAACAAGGAAGAAACTTCAAGCCTTTACTGGTATATCTTTTACCTTGTCCAATATATCTTTTATTTTGATCATACATTTCATTTTAGTGAGCCCTTCATGCTACCATGACCCTTCTAATACTCTCATGCATCTTTGTTGCCTTGGTTGTGGTAGTCCTAGGATCTTGATGACCTTCTTGACACCTAGATGCTGTTAGACATATGAGCTTACCATACCTCATTTTCATCATTACACAGCCTCTGTCCATGTATCTTTTGCCATGCTTTTTTCGTATTCACATATACATTACATATTTAAGTTGTCATCTTGACATGTCTTACATATGTTCAAACATTTTCTTGTGTTTTAAGGAGTCTCATGAAATAAAAATCCTATCTTGACAACTTCAGCATCCATCTTCTTGTTTAAACATGTTCATATAATCTCCATATGCTTTATTTATCATCTTCTTTCATTTGTGTAACTCATTTCCATGTTAAACTATTAAACTATCATTTTTGCATGTTCGCATGTTTAATCGATGTTTATCTTTGTATTTGCTATATTTTGTTCATGATATCTCCATTAAAATGCTTGTTTGTCTCTTACAAACTGAT
>JAQSVH010199389.1:0-16374 GCA_029448705.1 Adansonia digitata
TTTCTTCTTCAGCTCCAATGGTGACTACTTTATCATCTATCATAAATTTGAGCTTCTGATGGAGAGAGGATGGGACAGCTCCGACGGAGTGTATCCATGGCCTTCCTAATGGGCAGTTGTAAGAAGGATTAATCATAACTTAGCAGTCAACTTCACACATACATAGGCCTATCTAAAGCTGGATTGTGATATTTCCAATTACTCTATGACATATTCCATCAAAAGCTTGAACTATGGTGTGGCTACTTTTGATGTTAGACTGATCGGCAGGGAGTTTGCTTAATGTAGTCATAGGCATGACATTAAAGGCTAACCCATTGTCTATAAGTACTTTAGGCAAAATACATCCCTTGCAATGGGTAGTGATATGCAGAGCTTTATAACTGCCCCTACCTTTGAGTGGGATCTCATCATCAATGAAGGAGATGTAATTATCGGCCATAATGTTGCTCACTAGCTGATCCAACTTATCTACAGAGATATTCGAAGGTACACATACTTTATTTAGCACCTTCAGTAATGCACTTCGATGAACCTTTGAATTAAGAAGTAGAGATAACATAGAAATTTTGGTGGGTTGTTTGCTTAATTGATCCACAATAGTATTCATTGTGCTTGATGAACTTAAGAAACTCTGCGGCTTTTCTTTCACTCACTGCTTCTTTGACTTTTTTAGGCTCAAAATTCTTTGCTTGGGTCAGAGCAGTACTGGTGCTTGGAGATGCATCAACCTTCTATTTTTCTTAAGCTGGGGAAGCATAACACCTACCGCTACGGGTTAGGTGACTAACTCCTAATAATTCCATTGCAGTAGTTGAGGGAGTTAGGTCTCCTATCATCACTACTTGATTCTTGTATTTCCAAGGGGCCGCTTTGTTGCTCTTATATGAGAATGGTTTAGGTACTTCTACCACTAACTTTGGTGTAGGTGTCAAGGAATTGACCTCAAAACTTGGCTTACCATAAAGAATTAGGGGTCAATTTCTCCCATAAGGTGGCTTTATCGTTTCATCTCCTATCATGTTGATAGATTCAGCAGCAGGTGTGATCTCATTATAGAATTCTATCTGACCTTCATTCATCATTCTTTGAACCATGGACCTAAACTCCTTGCATGTTTATAAGGTATGACCTACAACAGTATGGAAGTCACAGAAGTTATTAGGATTGTCTTCCAATTTTTCTATTACGTTGAGCAACCTGACCTGAATCAATGCTTGCTAGACCAAGAACATTGGCATCCTTACATCCTTTATGCTTGCATTTACTTCATGTTTGTTCTCAATGTCGATCATGTTTGCAGCTAATTTAGTATGGTTTGGTAAAGGATTGGCGGCAATATTGGTCCCTGGTTTATCCTAAACTGCAAGACTTTTGAGTTAATTAGATTTTGCACATTTCATTTAAAAGATATGCGGTTCTCAATGTCATGCCCTACTACCCTAGCATGGTATTCACAGTGGGCATTAGGGTTGTACCATTGTGGGTATGGTGGCTTCTTTTCTGGAACATAGATTGGGGCCGCTAAATGATTTTGGAGCAAGGTCTGATGGAGCTCCTTATAGGTCATAGGGATGAGATCAAAATGTTGTCTTTGTTGATTTGCCCCTCGATTGCCAGGTGCATTATTGGTTACTCGATTGGTGCTTTGGTGAACTTGTGGAGGGTAGCTTTATGGTGGGTTGGATGGGATTGCAAAGGATAGGTTGTAGGTTATGGCATTAATGGGCTGAGGGGGAATGGTGATAAGGTGAGAATGCATCATGCTTGGGTAATCAAGGTCGAGTATTTGACATAGTTTTGGCTGAGATGAGCTAGCGTTACTTATGGCATTGGCCTCTCCTTCCTTCTTTTTACTTGCAATAGGTTTCTTACTTAATCCAGACATTTCCCCAGCTAACATTCTACCACTTTTAATGGCTACATCAATCATTTCTCCAGAGAGGACTAGGTCAGCAAATTTCTTAGTGGCATTTCCAATGAGCTTCTCATAATAAGGAGCACGCAAGGTGTGGATGAAAATAACTGTCATCTCTTTTTGTATAAGGGGAGGCTGGACTAAATTTGCTTCCTCTCTCCACTTTTGGGCATATTTCCTAAAGCTTTCAGTGGATTTTTTCTCAAAATTCATTAAGAAAAGTCGATCAAGTGCCTAATCTGACACGTGCTGGTATTGATTCAGAAAGGCCTTAGCCAAGGTGGCCTATGATTGGATTTTCACATTGTCTAGCTCTTACCATCAAGCTACTACCCCAATTCAAGCTGCTACCCCAATAAGGCTGTGTTGGAAGTAATGGATCAGGTACATTCAAATATGGATATAAGGGTTGGTGGTTCCATTGAGCTTTTCAAACTCTTGGACTTTGAATTTTTGGGGAATGACAAGGTTGGTCACCAAAGATAATGATTATGCATCAAGAGCTCTAAACTTGTCACTCTCCTCGAAAGTTGAAGGCATTTTTCTAGTAGTTAGAACTTGTCCATTTCTTTCGCAGTCATGGTGGACTTTTGACCTTCTATTTTCTCTGGTTCCTCAAGGTCAAAGGTTATTGGATCTGCTGATGAGACTCTCGCATTCACCCCTTGAGTACCAGGAATGAATTAACCTACTGCAATGGGATTAAGGTAGATGACTAGCAGAGCCTGAGCGGCAGGTGTAAGAGCCAACTGTGGTTCATGCCTAGTTTCCCCTTGGATAGGCTATGGATTATTGGTAGGGTGACTTTCAACGTTGGAAGGATCATTCCTTGTCTCAGTAGTGCTAGCTTGCCTTTTTTCTTTCATAGAGGTGGTCATTAGTTCCATAAGTTTTGCAATTTGATTCTGCATTTCGATTGCTAATGAAGCATCTGGTCTTGTGATTCCTTAACCATTAGCACAAGTCATTCAATACGAGCTTCATGATCACTCTCCATGATTTGCTTACGGCGTCATGTGTTGTAGCGGTGCATGATGTAAGGTTCTGTGTTCCTAATTAGCCTTGGAATCCGTTGCATTTTTATGGCCCAATTCCCATATTAGACTTTTTTTTTAAATGTATTTACTAATGAGCATTTATGATGTGATGATGAGTTAAGATAATGACTGATTGATGCAAGTGCAATGAAAAAAATGGTGAAATTAAATATGCATATGCATGGAGACAATTGATTCTTAGAATAGCTTCATCAATAACATCATTCATAGAGTCACAAAATGGTTTTTTCTTTTATGACATTATTACATCTAAAAGTATCTGACATGATTACATTGTGTAATCACAGGATCAAGAAAACCTAAAAGTCATTGCTCACGATCTCCAACAGGTACGATGTCTTGCCTTATGGATTGAGCTGCTTCAATTGTAGACAATTTATTTTATCTGGGCTATTTTATGCTTTTTTTTAGCAACCGGGCTAATTTTCCATGGTCCAAGCATTTTTGACGCATCCACCATTGATCAAAAACTCAATTTTAGCTCGTATCGAAAAAAAGGATCAAAACCCATGTCAAATTATGAATTTAGACTTTTGAATTAATTATAACATTTTTTTAAGTCTAAATTGGATAAAAAAGGTCAATATCACAAGATCACCCTACTCCCTAGCTTGTTAACCAATATCACCATCAGCCTATTTGCTGGAAAATCATTTCAGCATTTAAATCAGCCATCCTATGCCCATCACATTGGTAGCAAGTTGCTCCCTACAGCCACCCTATAGCCACCAAGCTAACACCGCTTTGTCCCCCTTGAGCAATGACCAAAAACACCTCTAAATTGGCTCCAAATTGCTGGTATAAATAGACCACTTCTATCTCAGCTAAAAAAGGTTAGATTCCAGCTCATTTTCACTACCAAGCCATATTCACACATTAAGAAAACCAAATCTCGTAGCTTTTTACTCAGCACCCAAAAACAACCCCAAAACACTCATTTTCAACCACTATACATTCTGAAAAATCATCCTTATCCATACCAGAACCAAAACCTCATTATTTATCTCTTTTTCTTGCTTATTAACAATAAGGAAAGGAGGGAAATTCAAGCCATCTCTACTACTCCAATTATTTGGCCAAGAAGAAAAGTTTTGTTGCTATAACTTCTCACTTTATCACTTTCATTTTTTTGTTTTTCAGCATTTTCATCATTTTACTGAGTTCTCCATGTTTCCATCACCCTCTTAGGATAATCATGCATTATTGTGGCTTTTGGTTGTGGTAGTTTGGGATTTGGATGCCTTAATACCCCTTTGATGTGCAAAATGCCTCATTTCATCCTTATTATTTTGATAGTTCTTGCTCATGCATTTTATGTCATATCCTTGCATCTTATTATCCTTAATCCATGTATGAATCATTAGCCTAACACATTTCAAGCACATTTATACATTTTCTTGTCACAATGCATAACACTTTCTTTGTCAAAACCATTGGTAAAGTTAGCATCCCCATTCATGTTATGTGCCATCTCGTTGTATGTTTGTTGTCTTCCCTTTGTCAAAATGCATGTTTAATGGCTATAATAAAAACTGATTTTCAAAACTCCCTAAGCCAAGCATGTCAATCTCAACCAATGAGGATTAGCATGGATTTGGCATTTTCCTTAAAGTTAGCAAAATATCTTGGGGAAAACTAAGTTTTTCCAGATCTAGAATCTTGGTTAAACAAGTTCAAATCTTTTGATTTTGAAACAAAAATGGCCTTACAATTATTCCCTAAATGTTTGTGCCTTGTTTAAGTCTAAATTGTAAGTGGTTTCGATATCAGCAACCTATATTGATGCATATGTTCATTGTATCGATACATTTGAGGGGTTTATGCATAGTATCGATACACATGTTCTTTGTATCGATACTAACCTTCAAAATTATTTGTGAAATCATTTTTGTTGACTCAAACACATCTCAATAATTTTTGACAAATTACAAACTTAGCATTTTTAATGCTATTCAATTTAAACACAAATACCAAGTTGAGTATTAATTTAACTTAAGTTTGTTTGTTATATCACGGTTAACAACTATAATCATGTTATGCACATTGGGATACATGATACTGATGCTTTGGATTTGCTCAAAAAGCATTCTATTCCGCCATTTTCTCTATAATCAAAGTTCATCCATGAAATGTAATAAACTTGGATTCTCATAATAATGTCCTTTCTTTTTCTGCTTGGGCAATACAATCATGTTCTCCACATTTGGATACACGATATTGATTTTTTGGATTTGCACAAAAGGTTTTTCATTCCACCATTTTCCTTATAATCATAGTTCATTCATGAAATGTATCAAACTTGGATTCTCATAATAATCTCCATTCTTTTTGTGATTGGGCACAAAAGTCTTATTCTCCGCATTGGGATACATGATATTGATGCTTTGGATTTTCAAGAAAAGCCTTTTTTTCACCATTTTCCTTATAATTAAATTTTTTCCATGAAATGTATCAAACTTGGATTCTCATAATAATCTCTATTCTTTTTGTGATTGGGCACAACAATCATGTTCTCCATGTTGGGATACATGATATTGATGCTTTGGATTTGCAAGAAAAGCTTTTCTTTCCACCATTTTCCTTATAATTAAAGTTCATCTGTGAAATAATACAAAATTGGATACCCGCAACAATCTCCATTCATTTTGTTGTGGGCACTACAATCATGTTCTCCTTATTAGACACACGATATTGATGCTTCGGATTTGCAAGAAAAGCTTTTCTTTCCACCATTTTCCTTAGAATTAAAGTTTATCTACAAAATGAGTCAAACTAGGATTCTCATAATAATCTCTATTCTTTTTGTGATTGGGCACTACAATCATGTTCTTCACATTAGGATGCACGATATTAATGCTTTGGATTTGCAATAAATGCTTTTCTTTCCACCATTTTTCTCATAATCAAAGTTCATCCATGAAATGATACAAGCTTGGATACTCGTAATGATCTTCATTCTTTTTGTTGTGGGCACTATAATCATGTTCTCCTTATTGGACACCCGATATTGATGTTTTGAATTGATAAGAAAAGCTTTTCTTTCCATGATTTTCCTTATAATCAAGGTTTGTCCATCAAATGAGTTGAACCTGGATTCTCATAATAATCTACATTCTTTCTGTGATTAGGCACTACAATTGTTTTCTCCACATTAGGAGACACGATATTGATGCTTTGGATTTGCAAGAAAAGCTTTTCATTCCACCATTTTCCTTATAATCAAAGTTCATCCGTAAAATGGGTTAAACTTGGATTCTCATAATAATCTCCATTCTTTGTTTGATTAGGCACTATAATCATGTTCTCCACGTTTGGATGCACGCTTGATGCTTTTTATTTGCAAGAAAAGCTTTTCTTTCCATGATTTTCCTTATAATCAAAGTTTGTCTATCAAATGAGCCAAACTTGGATTCTCATAATAATCTCCATTCTTTTTGTGATTGGGCACCACAATCATGTTCTCCATATTGGGATACACGATACTGATGCTTTGGATTTGCAAGAAAAGCTTTTCTTTCCACCATTTTCCCTATAATCAAAGTTTGTCCACCAATGAGTCAAACTTGGATTCTCATAATAATCTCTATTTTTTTGTGGTTAGGCACTGCAATCATGTTCTACACATTGGGATACACAATATTGATGCTTTGGATTTCCATGAAAAGCTTTTCATTCCACCATTTTCCCTACAATCAAAATTCAACAATGAAATATCAGACCTAGATTCTCATAATAATCTCCACTCTTTTGGTGACTGGGCACTACAATCAGGCTCTCCACATTGGGATACATGATGTTGATGCTTCGGATTTGCGAGAAAAGCTTTTCTTTTCACCATTTTCCTTATAATTAAAGTTTATCCATGAGACATGTCAAACTTCAATTCTCATAGTAATCTCCATTCTTTTTGTAATTGGGCACCACAATCACGTTCTCCATATTGGGATACATGACACTGATGCTTTGGATTTGCAAGAAAAGCTTTTCTTTCCACCATTTTCCTTATAATCAAAGTTCATCCATGAAATAACACAAACCTGGATACTCGCAACAATCTCCATTCTTTTTGTTGTGGGCATTACAATCATGTTCTCCTTATTGGACACACGATATTGATGCTTTGGATTTGCAAAAAAAGCTTTTTTTCCACGATTTTCCTTATAGTCAAAGTTCATCCACGAAATCAATCAAAGTTGGATTCTCATAGTATTCTCCATTATTTGTGCGATTGGGTAATATAACCAGGTTCTCCATATTAGGATACACGACATTGATGCTTTAGATTTGCAAGAAAAGCTTTTTTTTCCATGATTTTCCTTATAATCAATGTTTGTCCATCAAATGAGTTAAACTTGGATTCCAGTAATAATCTACATTCTTTTTATGATTGGGCACTACAATCATGTTCTCCATATTGTGATACATAATATTGATGCTTTGGATTTGCAGAAAAAGCTTTTCATTCCACCATTTTGTTATAATCAAAGTTTATCTGTGAAATGCATCAAACTTGGATTCTCATAATAATATCCATTCTTTTTGTGCTTAGGCACTACAATCATGTTCTCGACATTGGGTTACACGATATTGATACTTTGGATCTACACGAAAAGCTTTTCATTCCACCATTTTCCTTATAATTGAAGTTCATCTGTGAAATATATCAAACTTGGATTCTCATAATAATCTCTGTTTTTTTTATGATTGGTCACTACAATCATGTTCTCCACATTGGGATACACAATATTAATGCTTTTGATTTGCAGGAAAAGCTTTTCTTTCCATGATTTTCCTTATAATCAAAGTTTGTCCATCAAATGAGTCAAAATTGGATTCTCATAATAATCTACATTCTCTTTATGATTGAGCATTACAATTATGTTCTCCATATTGTGATACACTATATTGATGCTTTGGGTTTTCAAGAAAAGCTTTTCATTCCACTATTTTTTTTATAATCAAACTCGATCCGTGAAATGTATCAAACTTGGATTCCCAAAATAATCTCTATTCTTTTTATGCTTGGGCACTACAATCAGGCTTCTCCACATTGGGATACACAACACTGATGCTTTGGATTTGCACGAAAAGCTTTTCATTCCACCATTTTCCTTATAATCAAAGTTTATCCTTCAAATGTGTCAAACTTGGATTCTCATAATAATCTCCATTCTTTTTGTGGCTTGGCACTAAAATCACATTCTCCACGTTGGGATACATGATATTGATGCTTTGGATTTGAAAGAAAAGCTTTACTTTCCACCATTTTCCATATAATCAAAGTTCATCCGTAGCATGAATCAAACTTGGATTCTCATTATAATCTCTATTCTTTGTACGATTGGGCATGACAACCATGTTCTCCACATTGGGATACATGATTGATGCTTTCAATTTGCAAGAAAAACTTTTCTTTCAACCATTTTCCTTATAATCAAAGTTTATCCCTAAAATGAGTCAACTTGGATGCTCATAATTATCTCTATTCTTTGTGCTGTTGGGCAATATAATCATGTTCTCCACATTGGGATACAGGATTGATGCTTTTGATTTGCAAGAAAGGCTTTTCTTCCCATGATTTTCTTTATAATCAAAGTTTGTCCATCAAATGAGTCAAACTTAGATTCTCATAATAATCTCCATTCTTTTATTGATTGGGCACAACAATCACATTCTTCACATTGGGATACACAAGATTGATGCTTTGGATTTGCAAGAAAAGCTTTTCTTTCCACCATTTTCCTTATAATTAAAATCCATCCATGAAATGTATCAAACTTGGATTCCTATAATAATCTTGATTCTTTTTGTGATTGGGCACTGCAATCTTGTTCTCCAAATTGGGATACACGATATTGATGCTTCAGATTTGCAAGAAAAGCTTTTCTTTCCACCATTTTCCTTAAAATCAATGTTCATCCGTGAGATGAGTAAAACTTGGATTCTCATAGTAATCCCCTTTCTTTGTGCAATTAGGCAATATAATCAGGTTCTCCATATTGGGATATACGATATTAATGCTTTAGATTTGCAAGAAAAGCTTTTTTTTCCATGATTTTCCTTATAATCAAAGTTTATCCATCAAATGAGTCAAACATGAATTCTCATAATAATCTACATTCTTTTTTATGATTGGGCACCGCAATCATGTTCTCCATATTGTGATACACCATATTGATGCTTTGGATTTGCAAGAAAAGCTTTTCATTCCACCATTTTGTTATAATCAAAGTTTATCCATAAATGAATCAAACTTGGATTCTCACAATAATCTCCATTCTTTTTGTGCTTTGGCACTAGAATCATGTTCCCCATATTGGGATACACGATATTGGTGCTTTGGATTTTCACAAAAAGCTTTTCATTCTACCATTTTTCGTATAATCAAAGTTCATTCGTGAAATGTATCAAACTTGGATACTCATAATAATCTCCATTCTTTTTGTGCTTGGGTACTACAATCATGTTCTCCACATTGGGATACATGATATTGATGCTTTGGATTTGCAAGAAAAGCTTTTTTTTCCACTATTTTCCTTATAATCAAAGTTTGTTTGTGAAATGTGTCAAACTTGGGTTCTCATAATAATCTCCATTCATTTTGTGATTGGGCACAACAATCATGTTCTCCACATTGGGATACATGATATTGATGCATTAGATTTGCAAGAAAAGCTTTTTGTTCCACCATTTTCCTTATAATCAAAGTTCATCCATGAAATGTGTTAAACTTGGATTCTCATAACAATCTACATTCTTTTTGTGATTGGGCACTATAATCATGTTCTCTACATTGGGAAACATGATATTTGATGCTTTAGATTCACTAAAAAAGCTTTTCATTCCGCAAATTTCCTTATAATAATGAGTCAAACTTGGATTCTCACAATAATCTCCATTTTGTGTGTGATTGGGCACTATAATCATGTTTTCCACATTGGGATACATGAAACTGACACTTTAGATTTACAAGAAAAGCTTTTCTTTCCATGATTTTCCTTATAATCAAAGTTCGCCCATTAAATGAGTCAAAGTTGGATTCTCATAATAATCTACTTTCTTTTTTTGATTAGGCACTACAATCATGTTCTCCACATTTGGATACACGATAGTGATGCTTTGGATTTGCAAGAAAAGCTTTTCATTGCACCATTTTCTTTATAATCAAAGTTTGTCCATCACTGAGCCAAACTTGGATTCTTGCAATAATCCACATTCTTTTGGTGTTTGAGCGCTATAATCATGTTCTCCATATTGGGATACACCATATTGATGCTTTGGATTCGCAAGATAAGCTTTCCATTCCACCATTTTCCTTAAAATCAAAGTTCATCCATGAAATGTATCAAAATCAAATTCTCATAATAATCTTCATTCTTTTTGTGACTGGGCACTGCAATCATGTTCTCCACATTGGGATACTTGATATTGATGCTTCGAATTTGCAAGAAAAGCTTTTCTTTTCACCATTTTCCTTATAATCAAAGTTTATCCGTGAAATATATCAAACTTGGATTCTCATAATAATCTCCATTCTTTTTGTTATTGTGCACTACAATCATGTTCTCCATATTCGAGTGCACGATATTGATGCTTTGGATTTGTAAGAAAAGCTCTCATTCCACCATTTTCCTTATAATCAAAGTTCATCTGTGAAATGAGTCAAACTTGGATTCTCATAATAATCTCTATTCTTTGTGCGATTGGGTAGTATAAACAGGTTCTCCACATTGGGATACACGATATTGATGCTTTGGATTTGCAAGAAAAGTTTTTCATTCCACCATTTTCCTTATAATTAAAGTTCATCTGTGAAATTTATCAAACTTGGATTCTTATAATAATCTCCATTCTTTCTATGATTGTTTACTACAATCATGTTCTCCATATTGGGATACATAATATTGATGCTTTGGATTTGTAAGAAAAGCTCTCATTCCACCTTTTTTCATGTAATCGTAGTTCATCCATTAAATGAGTCAAACTTGGATTCTCATAATAAACTCCATTCTTTGTTTGATTGGGCACTATAATCAGGTTCACCACATTGGGATGCACAATATTGATGCTTTAGATTTGCAAGAAAATCATTTCATTCCATGATTTTCCTTATAATCAAAGTTTGTCCATCAAATGAGTCAAACTTAGATTCTTATAATAATCTTTATTCTTTCTGTGATTGGGCACTACAATCATTTTTGCCATATTGGGATACACGATATTGATGTTTTAGATTTGCAAGAAAAGCATTTCTTCCCATTATTTTCTTTATAATCAAACTTTGTCCATCAAATGAGTTAAACTTGGATTCTCATAATAATTTCCATTCTTTATGCGACTGGGCACTACAATCATGTTCTCCACATTGGGATACATGATATTGATGCTTTGGATTTGCAAGAAAAGATTTTCTTTCAACCATTTTTTTTATAATGAAAGTTTGCCCACCAATGAGTCAAACTATGATTCTCGTAATAATCCACCTTCTTTTTCTGTTTAGGCACTACAATCATGTTCTCCACATTGGGATACACAATATTGATGCTTTGGATTTACAGGAAAAGCTTTTCAATTTACCATTTTCCTTATAATGAAAGTTTCTCCATCGATGAGTCAAACTTGAATTCTCGTAATAATGCAAATTCTTTTTGTGCCCACTACAATCATCTTCTCCACATTGGGATACCCAATATTGACGCTTTGCATTTGCAAGAAAAGCTTTTCATTCCACCATTTTTCTTGTAATCAAAGTTCATCCGTGATGTGAGTCAAACTTGGATTCTCACAATAATCTCTTTCTTTTTGTGACTGGGCACTACAATCATGTTCTTCATATTGGGATATACGATATTGATGCTTTGAATTTGCAAGAAAAGCTTTTCTTTCCACCATTTTCCTTATAATCAATGTTCATCCGTGAAATGTATCAAACTTGGATTCTTAAAATAATCTCCATTCTTTTTGTGACTAGGCACTACAATCATGTTCTCCACATTGGGATACGCGATATTGATGCTTTGAATTTGCAAGAAAAGCTTTCCTTTCCATGATTTTTCTTATAATCAAAGTTTGTCTATCAAATGAGTCAAACTTGGTTACTCAAAGTAATCCACATTCTTTCTATGAATGGGAACTACGATCATGTTTTCCATGTTAGGATACAAGATATTGATGCTTTGGATTTGAAGAAAACCTTCTCATTCGATCATTTCCCATATAATCAAAGCTCATCCATAAGATGAGTCAAACTTGGATTCTCACAATAATCTCTATTCTTTGTGCAATTAGGCAATATAATCATGTTCTCTACATTGGGATACATGATTGATGCTTTCGATTGCAAGAAAAGCTTTTCTTTGCATGATTTTTCTTTCAATCAAAGTTTTTCCCTCAAGGAAGTCAAACTTGGATTCTTATAATAATCTACATTCTTTTTTAATTGGGCACTAAAATCATGTTCTCCACATTGGGATACATGATATTGATGCTTTGGATTTGCAAGAAAAACTTTTTTTTCACATTTTCCTTATAATCAAAGTTCATCCATAAAATGAGTCAAACTTGGATTCTTATAATAATCTCCATTCTTTGTTCGATTGGACACTATAATCATGTTCTTGACATTGGGATACACGATAGATACTTTTGATTTGCAAGAAAAGCTTTTCTTTCCATCATTTTCCTTATAATCAATATTTGTCCTTTAAATGAGTCAAACTTGGATTCTCAAAATAATCTCCCTTCTTTGTGCGATTGGTAATATAATCAGGTTCTCTACCTTGGGATACACTATATTGATGCTTTAGATTTGCAAGAAAAGAATTACCATGATTTTCCCTATAATCAAAGTTTGTCCATCGAATAAGTCAAACTTGGATTCTTATAATAATCTACATTCTTTTTATGATTGGGCACTACAATCATGTTTTCCATATCGTGATACATGATATTGATGCTTTGAATTTGCAAGAAAAGCTTTTCTTTCCACCATTTTTGTTATAATCAAAGTTCATCCATGAAATGCATCAAACTTGGATTTTCATAATAATCTCCATTCTTTTTGTGCTTGGGCACTGCAATCATGTTCTCCACGTTGGGATACATGATATTGATGGTTTGGATTTACACAAAAAGCTTTTTATTCCAACCATTTTCCTTATAATCAAAGTTCATTTGTAAAATGAGTCAAACTTGGATTCTCAAAATAATCTCCACTATTTGCACGATTGGGCACTATAATCATGTTCTCCATATTGGGATACATGATTGATGCTTTCAATTTGCAAGAAAAGCTTTTCTTTCCATGATTTTCCTTATAATCAATGTTCGTCCATCAAATGAGTCAATAATGGATTCTCATAATAATCTCCGTCTTTGTGTGATTGGGCACTATAATCATGTTTTCCACATTGGGTTACATAATATTGATGCTTCAAATTTGCAAGAAAAGATTTTCTTTCCATGATTTTCCTTATAATAAAAGTTTGTTCATCGAATGAGTCAAACATGGATTCTCATAATAATCAACATTCTTTTCATGATTGGGCACTACAATCATGTTATCCATGTTGGAATACACAATATTGATGCTTTGGATTTGCAGGAAAAGCTTTTTCTTCCATCATTTTCCTTATAATCAAAGTTCATAACAATCTCCATTCTTTGTCCGATTGGGCATTATAACCATGTTCTCCACATTGGGATACATGATGGATGCTTTCGATTTGCAAGAAAAGCTTTTCCTTCCATAATTTTCCTTATAATCAAAGTTTGTCTATCAAATGAGCTAAACTTGGATTCTCATAACAATCTCCAATCTTTTTGTGATTGGGCACTACAATCACATTCTTCACATTGGGATACACGACATTGATGCTTTGGATTTGAAAGAAAAGCTTTTTTTTCCACTATTTTTTATATAATGAAAGTTTGCCCATCAATGAGTCAAATAGTAATTCTCGTAATAATCCATATTCTTTGGATTTGCCAGAAAAGCTTTTCATTCCACCATTTTCCTTGTAATCAAAGTTTCTCCATCAATGAGCCAAACTTGAATTCTCGTAATAATCAATATTCTTTTTGTGTTTGGGTACTGCAATCATGTTCTCCACATTGGGATACACGGTAGTGATGCTTTGGATTCAGAAGAAAAGCTTTTCATTCCACCATTTTCCTTATAATCAAAGTTCATCCATGAAATGTATCAAACTTGGATTCTCATAATAATCTCCTTTCATTTTGTGACTGGGCACTATAATCATGTTCTTCACATTGGGATACCCGATATTGGTGCTTCGAATTTGCAAGAAAAGCTTTTCTTTCCACTATTTTCTTTATAATCAAAGTTTAGCTGTGAAATGTATCAAACTTGGATTCTCATAATAATCTCCATTCTTTTTGTGATTGTGCACTACAACCATGTTTCCACATTGGGATATACAATATTGGTGCTTTGGAGTTGTAAGAGAAGCTCTTATTCCACAATTTTCCTTATAATCAAAGTTGATATGTGAAATGAGTCAAACTTAGATTCTCATAATAATCTCCATTTTTCGTGAGATTGGGCAATATAATCAGGTTCTCCATGTTGGGATACATAATATTGATGCTTTAGATTTGCAAAAAAAGCATTTTTTTCCAATATTTTTCTTGTAATCAATGTTTGTCCATCAAATGAGTCAAACTTGGATTCTCGTAATAATCTCCATTCTTTTTATGATTAGGCACTACAATTGATGGAGATTAACTCGCACAAACACCTGTTTCTAACCACTCCTATGATCCTATGCAAGAAATTGGAGGTTCAATGACTAGGGTAGGGACTAAACGCATGGAGTAAGCTTTGCAAGGACTAATCATGGAAATGCAAGCAAAAGCGGTTGCTCAAAATGAATCAGATACATTGCGAAGATTGATCACTTTTCTACATTATGTTAAGGCTAAAAGGAAAAGATGAATAAAGCTTGGAGCCCAATTTACATGTCCAAGATGAATGGAGCCTAAACTACATGTATTCATGGGCCTACAGATTAGGATTTCATATTTTTTGATTTTTTTTTGGCTTTTCATGTTTTTAATTTATTTAGATAATTCCTAATTAGATTATGATAAGGAGTAGACTTTATCTTTATTGATTAAGATTGTGTTTAGGATTTTAAGTTATTTAGATAAGTCCTAATTAGAGTAGGATTAGGAATAAACTTTCCCTTATTGATTAGGATTTCCTTGTTTAGTTAGGGCTCTACAGATTTTTGGCCTATATATAGGAGTCTTATTCATGAAATTCAGCAGATTTGAATAGAAAAAAATACTTGAGATTTTCTTCAGTTTGTGAGAACTTCTTCTTTGTTCCTTAAACAAGAACTTAATTTGATCTTATCAGGGTAACTTATGGCGATCAAAATTGTTATAACTTTGGTTCTAATAAGCAGGTTAGAATGGGGTCAAGTTCTCTTTGCTTGACTTTGAAGACAATCCCAGGGTTCTAATTCCATCCAATCAGGTTTTAGTTTGTGTTTTCATCCTAAGGTTCGCATTATTTGGTATTAGTGCTTTGGTAAGAGAAAGTCAGGTGTAATCTATCTTGTAATCTCGTAATTTCATTATTTTTTTCTATTATTGTTCGTGCTTCAACTATCAAAAGAAAAAAGAGAAAGCACCAAAAAAAGCAAAAAAAAAAGAGTGTGTTATAATTGTTATATCCCTTTTTTCCATCTTAAAAAAATATTGTTATTAGATCTTTATATTCATATTATACAAAGAGCTCTTTCTTCCTCTTCATTGATTTCTCTTACCTTGATATTTCTTGCTAATTTCGTTTCCTTTCATAATTCTTGTTGATTTCACTTCCTTGTTGATCTTATTAATTAATGTTAAAATAACTTTATTGTTGCTTGCTGTTTTGGTAAGATCATTTGTAAAGTTCTTTTTAAAGGGCTCATACGGGGAAGTTAAGTGGTAAAAGTTAAAAGAGGTGAGAATATCATAGAGAAAAGCCAAAATTGAGTAAAGCACAAGTGGTTAAGTAACTAATCTTGAGTGTAAACACATGATTAATTGTGTGTGAGGAAAACCAATCTATTTTTATCCCTAACAAATTTTGCAGGTTTAAAACATGAGTAGTGGAGAAGATAATGCTGAAACCAATATCAAGTTATTTGTGAAGGCTATCCAAGACCAATTGAAGCTTTTAAACATGAGGTTAGATAATTTAGAGTCCCTATCCAATCCTAGATCCTCTAAAAAACATATGGTTGAGGAAGAGGAAGAGGAGGAATCTTATTATGATGAGAGTAATTCTTGAAAGGGTAAAATGGTTGTTTCAAAACAAGATAGCAATTTGGGTAGTATTAAGATGAAAATCCCTACCTTTCAAGGGAAAAATGACCCTGAATTATA